>OOFC01013154.1:16450-27740 GCA_900323345.1 Pseudochromis fuscus | reverse complement strand
AAAATGCTGGATAAAAGCAATAAAATACTGGATAAAAGCAATAAAATGCTGGTTAAAACAGATAAAATACTGAGTAAAAACATCAAAATGCTGGATAAAAGCAATAAAATACTGGATAAAAACAATAAAATGCTGGTTAAAACAAATAAAATACTGAGTAAAAACAACAAAATGCTGGATAAAAGCAATAAAATACTGGATAAAAACAAAAGAAAACAAAAAAAGATAATACATTTTATTTATATAGCACTTTTCAGAGTACTCAAAGACGTTTTACATTCAAACAGATCATAAAAGCAGAAAAAAGCCAAAAAATGTTCGGTAGAAACAAAAAATAGTCCAACTTACTGGGTTAAATTATCCCAGCAGGTAGTTGCTCTAATAATTATTCAGAGTAACAACACCACAGTATTGTTCACCATCTCCACCAACATCCATTCAAATTCCTTTTAGTTAGATGTTGCAGAAGCCCAGACGTAAAAGCCTGATAATAACTCAAGCCAGCAATATTAATTATCTGTTTATACACAATAATAACAATGAAACAGTTCCTGGAAATGCACCACAGATCTCTCCTTTAATGAAGAAAATATTATACTACTTGAGGTGGATGACAGTTTGACATCGGTTCACAACATGGTGTTTAAATCAGAGGACTCCAATGTAAGTATTTTGCAGTGCATGTTCATAGTGAAAAATAAGAGGAAGATTTAAAAGCTTCACATCAAAGTAACAATAAGTGGTTGCATCAGTTGATCCTCCTCTTGTCTTTGTGTTTTCTTTCTTTGTGTGTGTGTCAGGGAGGATGACAAAAACTCTGTGGATATCCATGACAACCCTCCAGTTCCTGACAATGTAGTGAGAGAGGAAGGAGACACTGTGAGTGACAGCACCATGTCATCCCCCCCGCTATTAGCAGTGCCATTCCTGGGCTGTTCAAAATAGCCACCAGCTGGGACAGGATTGCAGTGCAGCGCCAATTGTGAAAATAAGAGCTCTGACCTACGTGTCTCTGTCTGTTATCAGCCTGTGGGATAAAGTAATGCCGCTGGCTGATCTGTGAAGTGGGTCAGTCACTGCAGGTTTACATAGAAATGGTTTTTCCTCAGAAGCTAAAAAGGAAAAAAGGTTCAAAACATCTCGTTGTAACGAGGAATATTGTCTGATTTGCTGCTGTTTCTACATTTTAACAACAGATTATTCTCATAAGTATTCACATGAATCTATTATCAAATTAATTGTCAAAACATTGAGTGTCTGAGATGTGTCCTTTGTGTCTCCAGGTCTATTTCATCTATGAGGAGGAGGTGGAGGTGGAGGAGAAGGAACCTGAACCTCCTCCAGAGCCTGTTGTCCGGATCAATGACAAACCCCACAAGTTCAAGGACCACTACTGCAAGAAGCCCAAGTTCTGTGACGTCTGCGCTCGCATGATAGTCTGTACGTATTATGTGAAGGAAATCAATACAAATACACATAATACTTTGTTATAGTTTCCTCAATTCTTCCATTTCATTTTTCAGTGAACAACAAATTTGCTCTGAGGTGTAAAAACTGCAAGACCAACATCCACCACTCGTGTCAGTCCTATGTGGAGTTCCAGAGGTGCTTTGGCAAAATTGTGAGTTTGCTGTTGTGCGCTGGGATTGTGGGCTGCTCTCATACATGCACATTCACATTTATTTGCCTTCGGTGAGACAGATATTTATTACAAAGGTGGTTGGACTTTTTTTAAACATGGTGTCTGATCTGTGCAGCCTCCAGGCTTCAGAAGGGCCTACAGCTCCCCCCTGTACAGCAGCGACCAACCAGACGCAAGTGAGTACACTGTGGCTCCTGCATGTTCAGGGCTGGGACCACAGAGGAGACCCAGTATGTCCGCTGTACTTTCCTCTATAAACTGATGGGTGGCTTTAGTAACAGCTAAAGTTGAGTAGAGTACTGAATAATGTCATTTGGAGTATATGTCAGTATTTTCAGACTAAATATACTTGCATTGACTAATTTGTAGGACTGCAAGATGATCACAAAGTAGAGCAGTGTAAAGAAGGTTTTAAAACAATCGTCTCGATATTGGAAAATTAAGTTTACAGAAAACTACAGAATATTTAACTACCGTATTTTCCGGACTATAAGCAGCTACTTTTTTCCGACACTTTGAACTCTGCGGCTTAAACACCGGTGTGGCTCATGTATCGGCGGCTCATTGGCTTTTTACAAGCTAGCAAGCTCCGTGCCACAGATACATTTAGCCTCGTCACCCCAGACCCAGTCAGAGTGGACCACATGAAACTGTTCAAACAAATTCAATAGTGGCTTATAGACAGGTGCTCAATAGTCCAGAAAATACGGTAATTTGTTTTTAAGTGGATTCAGAGAAAATCTCTTACAGCTAAATTATACATTAAAATAAATTGAATTAAATCTTTTAAAAAATGATCTCAGTATTTCTTGTATGTATTGAATATCTATTTAAAATATTATTTCTGAGGCAGTATAGCATCTTTGTTTATTTATTTATTTGATTATTCAACTAACAACACTGTTGTTAACCAGACAACCCGAACCGCAATGATCCTGTCTTTGACACCCTGAGGGTCGGAGTCATCATGGCAAATAAAGAGCGAAAGAAGAATGAAAATGACAAGAAAAATGTGAGTGTTTTTAAATGAAAACTTCATGAAAGTGACCAAATACAGTGTTTTACTTTAAGTAGCATATCAATGAGTAAATCACCTAAGTCAGGGGTGTCCAGTCCTGGTCCTCGAGGGCCACTATCCTGCATGTTTTAGATGTTTCCCTTTTCCAACACCTGATTCAAATGATCAGCTCATCATCAAGCTCTGCAGAAGCCTGATAACGATCCTGATCATTTGAATCAGGTGTGTTGGAAGAGGGACACATCTAAAACATGCAGGATTGAAGCTCTCTGGGACCAGGATTGTAGACCCCTGACCTAACTGGTCTGTGTATAGTGCTGATTTTAACATGCTGTCCACTAGATGATGATGATGATGGAGGAGGAGGAAGAGGAGAACCAACAGCCCAAAGAGAATGAGGAGGGAGGAGAAGGTAGAAATGTTTGCTGTTTGGATGTTTGATATAATGTGTCAGCTGTGGTCATAAAAAAAAAAAAATCAATTTTGGAATCAACAAACAGACATGAATTTAAAAATATGCAAGAAAACCAAAATACTGAGGCCGACATGAGATGGATGTTGTTGACTGATGTCGTTACAGGGAAGCCTGATGATAAAAAGGAAAAAGGAGGAGACAAAGCAGATGATAAGGTGAGAAACTGGACACATGTAATGCTTTATATTTGACTCACACCAAATGTGCGCTGGTGTTTGTTGTGTCCGTTTTGAGGCGCTGTAGCATCTGTGCTGTGTTTTCAACAGAGTAAAGGCACATTCTCCCACTCGCACTATTACCTGGCCCTCTACCGCTTCAAGGCCATCGAGAAGGACGATCTGGACTTCCAGTATGTTAAAAAGACACAGACAATAATCTAATAAATTCATCTTGATTCTGATTGACTTAATATGACTGTGTATGGTTGTGTGTTAGCCCTGGTGACCGGATCACAGTTCTGGATGACTCCAACGAGGAGTGGTGGAGGGTGAGTTTAACCTCTCGATCATTTAAGCTTTTAGATGTTCGTCATCAGTGCTGCTGAGGGTGAACTCTAACTCTGTGCTCTGTATTTGACAGGGAAAGATGGGGGAGAAGACGGGATACTTCCCCACCAACTACCTCATAAAAGTGAAAGCATCAGAGAGAGTTTTCAAGGTGACTCGCTCCTTTGTAGGGAACAGAGAGATGGGACAGATTACACTTAAAAAAGATCAGGTAACTTCATGCATCTCAAGTGTGTCTGTAATTGAATATCATGCGTCAGTTTCCTCATAAAACTAGAACTTTGGAAGTGACATCTTTTACTAAACAGCTAGATGCTAACAGTATCATTTCAGAGCCTGGCCTCCACACATGCATCAAGTTATTGCTGACACGAGGTTGTTCTGTTGTCCCTCTGATTCCAGATCGTGGTGAAGAAAGGAGATGAGAAAGGTGGCTACTTGAAGGTCAGCACAGGACGAAAGCTGGGCTACTTCCCTGCTGATCTGCTGCAGGAGATCACTGTGACATAAACACCTTCATGTGAAAAATGGCTGCAACATTTTGAACATCAGCACAAACTGGAGACGTCACTGTTTGGGAAATTTTCTACATTTGTTACCTGACGAAAATCTAATGTTTCTCTCGTTGCAGCAAAAATGTATTTACTGTGATGTATTTGTGCCTTTGACACAAACATTTGATTATTACCTGCACTGGCTTTGTTTTGAATTGCATCGTAATACAAACAGTGATAAGTTACCGCCTGCTGATTTGATTTGCACAGATCCTGAGGAGAACCAGAGAAAACCTGTTGAGCACTGTCATTAACTAATTAATTAATTGATATGATCGTAAACAACTTATTGCGTTGTGTCATAACATGATATTTGTGTGTTGGAAAAGCAAATGGGTTTATACCAAAATGTACAAAAAAAATCTCACCATTAACTTTTTGCTTTAGGTCAAAAACATTTAAAATTCCCTTGCTTATGTTGGTCTGTGCAGCCAACGGTTTGCATGAGATTCATTTATCAACTTAAATTATATAAAAATTGTATTAATAATAATTATTGCCTAATAATGACTTGTTGCTTACTGTATACAAGGCTTTTGAGAATAGGCTTGTACATAATTTATCACTGAAAAGCTGAAACTTTGAGACAAAATCTGTTTGCACCAATCCCTGCTGATGAAGTTTGCATAATGCCTGAACGATAAATCTTTTAAATAATAAACCTGAAGTGCACTTAAAACTACCTGTGACACTTTGTATCTAGTTTTTTCTTAATTTTTATTTCCATATGAGTTCATTCAGTGTAGCTCAGGGATTCTGGATGTGTAGTTGATGTGTTGTCTTGACGTACTGTGTGTTGCTTCTTTAAATGACTCTAGCACTTACACCATGCCCTCCATTAAAGTCTGGGACAGACCCACCAAGGTCCCAGCAGGCACTGCAGGGTCATCACCGTGTCCCACCTCACTGATCAAGGACAACGCGGCGAGGCTGCACGGCTCCTGTTCTACATGTCGTGAGGCTGCGGCTTTGTTTGACGTATGTACATGTGTTGCCTCTCAGTGTTGATTTCAGGAACATTGTGGCACTGTACAGAAACTCCCAGTACCATCAAGTGTAGAGAGAGAACAATGATTAGAATCTGCTCAAAACCACTGTCTAACATTTCACCAAACTGCAGGTGTTGTTAGTAGCCACAGCCCTAACCATAGTTAATACAGTTTACCTCTTGTCTGTATCAGTAATTGGAATAATGTGTATGATAATATAGATTAGGGGGAAAAAACTTGTATCCAGGTTATTATCCAGGAGGTTTTTGTCTCTGATAAGGTGTGAGAGGGGTTTTCACTTCAATTTTTCATTAGACAGAAAATTAGACTCTTAACTCAAACTCCTTCCCCAATAAAATATTGAACAAAAACAATGAATTAACAATCTAACTTGTTTCCTACAAAAATTCAGACACACACCAGCAAATCTTCAAATAAAAAAACCCAACTTTACTGTCTTCATGTAGCTGAATGATTTAAAATATCACACAAATTCTGAAGCTGAAAAAACTACAACCTCGTGTAATGAATTTGAAATGTAGCCAGTTTATTTAATTCTTCTGCATTTTTCCAGTTGGTATTCGCACCATCTCGAGCAAACATTGTCTTGTTATTGCTGTTGAAACTGGTAACTCGTTAATTATAATAAAAGATATTCCTGTGTCCCAACCCCCACCACTGTCCTGGTTAATCCAGTGGCCTGTAGAGACAAGTAAGAGCTGATCGAGAGCTTTTGGGAGCATCTTATTCTCCTTAAATAAATAATGCAAAAGATCCAAGCAAATCATTTCACCCACGTCAGTACACCAGTGTGTGCCGCATCACAGTGTTTGGAGGAAATATGGTTGTGCACAGTTCTGAGGGTTCAGCTCGGTCTCAAACTCTCCTACATATGTTACAAACCACCTGCATTATTTCATTACTGCAGACTAAAATATTTCCGGTACTTGCACAGCTTTGCATCCTTACTTTGTCTTCTGGTTGTGTGTCATTGTTAGCCACACAAACGTAATTCTCCATTACGAGTCACAACGCAGGAATTAACTAGCAAACCAATTAACTCCTGGATTGGACACTAGTTGTCTTTAAAATATTGTATAGTTATAAAAGTCTGAGCAGAAAAATAAATACAATAGTTGTCCCACGTTTGAATGAAGGTGGACATTTTGTTTTTGTTTTCTTCTTCGCTGCCTTCTACTTCTTCTTCTTCGGATTTAATTCAGTGTTGGTAGTTCTCATAGAATCGCAGTACCGCCACCTACTGGGCGGGAGGGTGGACGAGCAGGCAAAGGTTTAAAATATCTAATTTCTCTTCATTATTCAAGTCTGTTTTGTTTTATTTTTTAAATAACCTCATCAAAACGCTCTTTACGTTTGGAACTGAGGAGATAAAATATCCGCTCCCTTTATTAGCTTGTACACCACAGTGGTTAGAGCTTGCACTGTGTTGGTTTACTTCGCGCGCCCTCTAGTGGACGTTTGCACTCACTGCGGCTGATCCACAACTCGTTTACTTCATTGTACTTTCTGTAAACGTAACTTAAATTTCAATTGAAGGCATGAATGTGTCTAAAGTTGCTTCTTGACACCTTGTTAGTGTGAAGTATCGTGCACAAATCAGAGTTTAAGTCAAGATAAGGTAAGATATCATAAGATAGAACTTCATTCATCCTAAAGAAAATTCTTGACTATGGCAGATGAACATTTTAATCAATGACTACTGCAGATCAAGTAAAAGGTGATAAATGTGATTTCAGGTGTTTGTTTTGAATTGTCGGTGAATTTTACTTGTAAGCCAAGTATTCACAAGTATATGACATTAGTTACTACAACGTGCTACGGCTGTAACCATATCAGTTATACTATAGCATTAACTGCCAGTGGCAAGTCACTTAAAGATGAAATTTTATTTTCCACAGAAGCAAGAAGCCCCGCGTGAGCAGGGCATCAAAAAAATTGAGTAAAACTCTTGTTGTTCCTCTCCACGGAAATCTTTAGTAAAAGGCGAAAGATTTATACGATCTGAAGAGAAACAAGAGTGACTGCCCCCTCAAATTTAAAGTGGCCCACGCCATTCTCCGCCTCAGCACTATCACTTACGGTTAAGTTACCTAAATACAACATAAAAGTATTTTCTAATACAAAAATATCTGTAATAGAGACAATGTATAGTGGATTCATCACCGGTAAGATCCTGTAGTTGAGTAGAGATACATTTAAACTTGTATCTGTATCTACGCAAGGCATTGTGGGATTACGGTAATGTTGGCCCCGCCCATATTTTTAAAACATTGATTGGACACTGAAAACATATCTTCTTCTACCACCACGACCAGGTAGGCTTTGTAAAAGGAAAGAAATCTTCAGATAGTATGAGGCGACTACTACATTTAATCTGGAAAGCTAAAGATGTTGATAGGCCGACTGCTGCACTCTCACTTGATGCTCAGAAGGCCTTTGACAATTTCTGCTGAGGTTATTTAAACTATGTTTTAGGCCAATTTGGTTTTAGAAAAATGTTTCAGGAAATTGTTCAAATCTTACATAAAAATTCTAAATCTGTTGTCACAACAAATGGACTTAGATTATCTCCCTTTCAAATTGGACGTGGCACTAAACAGGGTGATCCTCTATCACCTCCTCTTTTCATTTTGGCATTGGAACCCTAGCTATTGCAATAAGGGGAAAACAGGAAATAAGCGGAATCAAAATGGCAGGCTTTGAAAATAAAATATCAATATTTGCAGATTATATCCTTATTTTGCTGTCTGAACCTAAAAAGTCAATCCCTCCTTTGTTGGATTTAGTTAATTATTTTTCTTTCACATCTGGTTATAGAGTGAACTGGGACAAAAGTGAAGTAATGCCGTTATCAGCGTTATGTACTGCAAATGAATTTAAATCATGGAAATTTCACTTTGTTTCACAAAAACTCAAGTATCTGGGTATTTATCTAAGTGCTGGATTGGATAATACAGTTTTACACAACTTTGACCCAGTTTTAAATCAAATTCAGCATCTGATTAAGGGATGGGATAAATTGCAGTTGTCTTTATGGGGAAGAGTTCAAGTGATAAAAATGGTTATTGTTCCAAAACTCACCTACCTTTTTAACATGCTACCATTAAACATCCCAATGGCTATATTTAATACATTGGATAAGATAATTACTCAATTTATCTGGGCAGGAAAAAAGCCCAGGATGAACTGGAAAAGACTGCAGAGGAAAAGGGAATATGAGGGATTGGGTTTGCCAAATATTAAAATGTACAAAGACTCATTTACGTGTGCTTCTATTGTAACTATTTTAGGTGAAAGGACTGAGAGACCAACATGGGTTGATTTGGAAGCAGAACTGTGCACTTCTTTTGACCCAAGTGACTATCTTAGTCAAAGCTCAGCCCTCCATACGAAGAACCCCATAGTTTGTCATACTATTGATACGTGGCATCAGCTGCACAAAAGGAAAGGGCTACCCCCCTTTTGAACAAAAAACAGCCTCATTGTGGTACAACCCAAGCTTAAAGATAGGGGGTAGGACTTTCTTTTGGAAAGAATGGCACTCGAAAGGTATAAAACATATTGAAGACCTCAATAGCAAGGGCTCCATTAAATCATTTGTTGACTTAAAACAAGAATACACTATTAACAACAAAGATGGGAGGGGAGGGGAGCACATTGGGAATAAATTTGAAATTAATTTTACTTCAGACAGGGCAGCTTTTTTCATTTACCAACTAGCATGTTGATGACATCATCATCATCATCTTTTTTCCTCAGTTTTATGAGTTTTGGGGTTGTTTTTTTCCCTGTATTTTTTAAAAATGTTTTTGTATGTTTTTTATGGATTATATGTTGCAGGAGGTTCTTTGTTTGTTCTTTCCTCTTACCTCCACCCTCTTTCTGTAAAATGATTCTACAGCTGTTGGGAATTCCTGAGCAATAGAATACATATGTATATTTGATGATGATGATGATGATGATGATGATAACGCTTTTGAAAATGAGTATGAGGTTAACCATATTCTGTTTATAAAATCTGCTCTGTAAGAGAATGACTATTGCAGATCAAGTAAAAGGTGATAAGTATGATTTCAGGTGTTTGTTTTGAAATGTGTGCGAATTTTACTTGTAAGCCAAGTATTCACAAGTAAATGACACTAATTTCTGTAATGGTACACGTACTGCGGCTGTAGCCACATCAGTTATACTGTAGCATTAACTGTCAGGTAAATGTCTATTCATTAACTAAAGTTTACTTTCAACAGAAGCAGGAAGCCCCGCGTGAGCAGGGCATCAAAAAATTGAGTAAAACTCTTGTTGTTCCTCTCCACGGAAATCTTTAGTAAAAGGCGAAAGATTTATACGATCTGAAGAGAAACAAGAGTGACTGCCCTTTCAAACTTAAAGTGGCCCACGCCATTCTCCGGATCAGTATTATCACTTACGGTTAAGTTACCTAAATACAACATAAAAGTATTTTCTAATGCAAAATTATTTGTGTTAGGGACACGGAGTAGTGAATTTATCACCGGTAAGTTCCTGTAGTTGAGTAGAGCTATATTTAAACTTGTATCTGTATCTACGCAAGGCATTGTGGGATTACGGTAATGTTGGCCCCGCCCATATTTTTAAAACATTGATTGGACACTGAAAACATATCTTCTTTTACCTTTCACCACACCGTCACGTGCCTTTTGAATAAAGGTACAAATTGTTGTTTTCATATATTTCAGTTTAGTTTCTGTTCTTCTACAATTTTGCATCTACGTGTACGCATGCGCAAACCAAGCAGAGATTGCGTTTACGTCAAGAGAGTAGTCCCCACACGTGTCGGTTTCAGGACACCCGCGTTCAGTGGTAAAGCTTTTGGTTATTTAACGGTCATATTATCTGTTCTCTAGTTCATTGAAAACTGTTTAACAAATGAAAAAAAATCCCAACAGTGCCTTACTCTGTTTGTGTTGATTTTGTGTTTTGATAAATCATCGTAATCAATAAAAGAAAGACACGAGGGCTTCGAGATGGTAACCTTCTTAGAGCAGCCTCAGCCACAGAGACACAGCCTCTCGTTGGTTAGGAGAGAAAAGAGATTAGACGGTGTGTTGTAGATGACATTACCAAGGTTACCGAGAGTGTGACATATAATGCATACTTTCCAGATTTTTTTTTTTTTTGAGAAAGACAACAAGCAACAGCCACTAAAACATTAAAAGGAATTTTGCACATAAAACACAACAACTACTACAAATAAGCAGCAACACGTTAAACTTGAGGATCTGTTTGTATGATCTGGGGATTTGGTCTCCAGTGAAATACACAGACATGCACAGCAATAAGATTTTTGTTTGTAGCCCCTGTCAACAGAAGAATTAATAGCCGACTGTTAGATTGACATATGTGCACCTGACTGCCATCATAGAAAGACTCTGCCTACCTAACAATTAACCTTCATCAAGTGGGAACACATGACCTACAACTACAAAAATGGTAATTTAATATGAATGTGTTACTTTACAGTGTTAAACCACAGAGTCTTACACAACTATCCACGTGTAGCATTAACACGAAATTGAAAATAAACTCTCCTGGATTTGTGTTTTCAAAGATCTGAGTACAGCATTAAATTGCTTAATCTTTTTATGTATTGAAAAAGGCAGCTGTGAATCAACAAACAAAATAAATTACCTCCTCATAACAACACAGTAATTAACACTAAAATTAACACAAGTTTGTTTTTAATTTCACATCAATGAGTTTACATCAGTGATTTTTTTCTTTTTTGCATTGTAATGTTTAAAAACACTAAAACTGATTTAAAAACAAAATAAAACCTTTTTTGGTGAGTTTCCATAATCTAATTATATATGATATCTGTCAAATAACAGGTACATCAGTGTCATAGTAGAGAACCACGGCTTCATTTTAATTATTTATTGAGTAAAATTTTCGAAAACAGTATTAAAATGTACTGATTATGGTTATGTTTTATAATTTTTCACAATTAGAAGTTATTTTTTCTTAATGTTATTTTTGACATGTAAATTCATAGTCTGTTTTGTTGTCTGATTACCATGTCTATGAAGTTATTTTATTTATATATATA
>OOFC01013154.1:5753-16430 GCA_900323345.1 Pseudochromis fuscus | reverse complement strand
AAATCTGTATAATCTACAAAAAAAATCCCCAAAAAGTTATATAGTGTAAAAGTTTATCTATTTATTAATTAAAAAAAAAAAAGAAGTCCAGTTGTGACAGTTTCAAGACAACTTATGATTTTAAATTGAATTAACTGTAAATAATGTGTGTGGAGTGTGGTAAAGTTACCATGTGCCATGTGTCGCAGCGAGAAACTCAACACTGTATTTGGACTCATTATGGTTTTTGATTTAATACAACTTATCAGGTTTGTTGCAGTGATTTGCTGCCTTGGAAATCCACTGATCGGCTGAGCCAGTGAATCTCACCAGTTGTCAGTAATTTTTTTTCCCCTTACATTTCCCGGAGAGAGTCCTTGTCATTTTGTCAGCCTCCCTGTGGCTAAAGTATGCAGGGACAGCGGAGGGCTGTCAAACTGTGGCTGCCTGAGAGCGCCTTTCCCCGGGTTGATGAGTCATAATAAGGGCCGACCAGGTGGTGAAAATGAGCAGGGAGGCAAGTGAGGGGTGCCTGAGTGTGTGTGTGTGTGTGAGTGTGTGTGTGTGTGGGTGTGTGTGTGTGTGTGTTTGTTGAGTGGTAGAGACAGAGAGAGAGAGAGATGGTGGGAGGGAGGGAGGGGGAGAGCTGAGCTGAGTGTTCACTCCAGATCTTGGGGATTTTCAGTCTCTGGCTGCAGAGTGTCTTCTCTACTTTAGAAGTGAGAGTCGGCTTTAACTGAGTAAATCACTATTAGGCAGTCCAGCTCTCTGGATGGAGAGTCGCTGCTGCAAAATGAGGGCTCTGTGTTTGAACTTTGCCATCACCTGCCTGTGGCTTCTTCCTTCATCGGTGAGTAATCAGTGTGATCTGTCTCCAGAGGCTCGTTATCAACTCATGTTGTGCTGGTGTTCTTATGTTTACAGTGGATTAGTGAAACGAATTGGTCATAATTAAATTCCTGTAAAATAATTCATCCCTCCTGCTGTGCTGTGCCTCTGTTCCTCTTATTGCAGCATTGTTGCACAATCAAGTGTATTTTTTCTTTTTGTTTGTTTGCATGTGTTGGTTCAGTGTTTGACACATGTGGGCTGTGCCGGGGCATGGACGCTGACTGGGTAACACTGGTTGCAAAGACAAAGGTGATCACGACAATCACAATTTTACTGAGTTGCTTAACACTTGACTTGATTCCTGCTGATTTGACTCCATTTGAAGTTTCATATTTTAAAAATGCTCCAATGAGAAGTCTTTTTTTTTAGCAATACAAAGAATTAAAAAATGGCTCTGGTCTATTTTCTCGAGTCAAACTTATAAATTGAGGACTTTTTATTTCATTATGTGAGATTGTCTCGGGACTTGATCAAAGGTGACTCTTCTATTAGATAGTGGCGTTCAGACAAAATGGTTACATACCACCCTCACAATTTTAATTTGTTCCAGTCTCGTGGTCTGTAATTCTCTTACAGGCATAATTGTAATTTAATCTGCTCTCCTGTCTTTAATTTAACTTTCTCAACTTTTTGCTGCATGAGCTGCCGACTGCAGCATCCGTAACTTTAACTCTGAAGTTGTCAAGTGAAAAACCTCAAAGCAACCTCATTTTGCGCTTTATTACTTGAACTAAATGACTGCGCAGCCTTTGTCACTTTGAGAAAGTTTCATCACCCTGGGGCTTGAGAAGCATTGTTGCTTCATTTCTTTCCTTTAAGTTGTGGAAAACTGACACATTAAGGATCTTTTTAGCCACTGGCAAGATTGTTCTCTCCGTCCTTAAAAAAAGCAAATACTCCTCTCAGGTTCCCAGCCTTTTTATTTTATTCTTTATTTTTTGCCTCTGCAGGTGCTTTCTTGGATGTGTTGTGCTTGCATCCACACCACCGCCGTTGCTCAGTTGCAGTCGCTGTGCTGGCATCTTGACACTGAGCCAGTGACACGGCTGTCACACTGTGGGCTCCAATTAGGGGAGGTGAGAACAGCACAGAGCTGGAGGTTTAGGCTCGTAACGATAGGCACAGCTGGAGCTCACCCGGTTACAGGACGAGACAGAGATTGGCACCCAGAGATGTGGCGGTTAGGGGTGATGAGAATCCCACTTGTTGGTTTAAAAAAACAAAAAAAAAGTAGAAATAATGATGATATCCTGGGAGATGTTTATTCAGAATAACTCTCAACCTCCATCGACCTTCGACACATTAGGATGAAAATAGAAATTGAGTCCTAAACAATAAGAAGTTTTTGCACAGCTCACGTCTCAGCTCTCCAGAGACATTAATAAAAAGTTGACCCATCTCCCACACGGCAAATACACTAAAAACCTGAAGTGTTTTTAATGAGTGTGACTCCTGGATTCACCTTTCTTGTTAGTTTGTACTCTTATGTGATTGGATCTGTACATTTACTATATTCAGACATATCACAGCTCCACATGTCAGATCTCATGAATATCAGTCACCTAAACAGCTTCACTAATGACTTGATTTATTGCAGTTTGTGCACTTTGATGGACACAGCAGCAGGGGGTTGCCTGGCTTATAATAAGCTGCTTCATCAGTCTGAACATGTGCTTGATTTTCATCGTTACGTGTAATTTAATGCAATCCTGTTTTTTAACTGAGGGGGAAAATCAGGTGAAGTTAACCAGGAGTCTTCTGGTCTGTGTGAGATTTTAAAAAACATATTTCATCAAAACAACTTGTGGTTGCAACATATTTAACATTTAATTGTATCAGGAGTGTGTTTCTCCATCCTCAGTATTTAGTGTGTAGTTAATGTTGTAAGAAGCAGCTCAGGAAATCATATTAAGTTTTCCCATATAGAGAATGGACAAAGCATTCGTGACATCACCCGTTGGCTTGTGGACTCATCTTAACATCGTGAAGCCTGAAGTGACCATATTTGGGTATAAAGGGAGGAGTGAGGAGGCTGATCTGACCCTTGAACCCAAGCACTCTGTCCAGTGTGTATGAGATTGGACTTCTGTCGATCAAACTAACCACACCCCTAACTCCTCCCCTTTTTCAAGCCTAATATCTCCTTAAAGATGAAATGATTTTCAGATGGACCAGATCACTGAGATGAAGAAGTGACTTTATCTAATGACATCAGAATGACTTGTGGGAGAAATGTAGTGACTAGGGATGGCTCGATACCACTTTTTCAGATCCGATACCGATACTGCAATATTGAGGAACATCCGATATTGATACTGTTCCTATACTGATCCAATACCTTGTTTTTGTCAGTCTAAAAGTTGTTAATAATACGTTTCTGGATGTAATGTTCTTAATACTGACATCTAAAAACACCATGTTCACTGTGCAACAACTGTTCTGCTCCTAAAGAAAGAAGGAAAATATGTGACAACAACTGCAGTTATATAGACATAGTTATATAGACTAATACAGAGACATAGACATAATAATTATGTCTATACCTGGTACCTCCTCTCCTTAGGTTCTAGAAAAGGACCCGACCAGGTCCTAGCAGGTAGTAACATCTTACTGGTTGGACTCGTCATTGCGTCATCATTGCGTCATCACTGCACAGCAGGAACATTTGTGCCTCAAGCGACACAATCTGCACCGTTTTACTCAGAATAGCAAGTTTTTGCAATGTGGGAAAAAAGCATTAAATAGATTGGTTTAATGTAAAATAACAGGCTTTAGTGCAACGTTAAAATTATATTTAAAAACGTCAGCTGAAAACAACGTGAGCTCTGAGCTCCACGTCAATCGAACAGCTGACGGAGGTCGTAGAGAGCTCATATCTCCGAAAACGTCAGAGCAAGTTTTTAAACCAGCTCTAACTTAATAAATTAAAAACATATTTATAGTTAAACCAACTAATTTCTGGCCACACTGTCTTTTCTGTGATGCTGCTGCAGATGTTTAAACACTGACATGATTCAAACACAGACATGATGCAGCTCTGCAGCTTTTCTCTTCGCTCTGGTTATGTGAAGAAAACACACGGCACATGGAAACCATGGCAACAGCTCACCTGTGTTTACGGCATGTCGCGGAAAATGAAGTTGAGGATATATGAGATAGTTTGGGATTATGGATCGGATCGGACAGGTTCTAAAAGAAAAATCTGATATCTGATCCAGTCATTTTGGCCTGGATCGGACCTGATACCGATCCAGTGGATCAGATCGGACCATCCCGAGTAATGACTGAGTATATCAGGATTTAATTGAAGTCAACTGGAAATTTTGGAGACAGTACCTAGTGGCCATTGGTGGTATTGTATTTTTATGTTTATTTGACTTCAAGAAAAAGGTCAAAGACTTGAAATAATCACATGTGAGGTGTCTTCCAAAGTGTATTTACCAAAATGAGGACAGACAGGACAATAGGGAGGTGGACAATGTGGATGGAGATGAACAAATGTAATTAAATGATACAGTAAGTGAATAATGAGCCATATAATGACCCAATGAGATGTAGCCAGGTGAACGCTTAATCCCTTATTCATTTCAAGCCTGCAATCAGAATCCATACGAGAATGAAACTGTGTCTCTTTAAAGGACGGATGCGGTGGAGAAAAGTTAAAGAGGGATTTTCAGTCTTTTAGAGACAGATGAGACGTTTGGCACAGAACGAGCTCAATATGGAAATATGCTGGAAACAGTTTTCATACATTATGTACAGCAAATGTTTATTATTTTATTGATTATTCAGCGGTGACCTGCCACGTCCCCTCTCTATTTCAAGCATATCGATTAAAAAGATTCATCCCATTATCAAGGTCACACTGAAAGGAGGAGCGGGAGTTTTAACAAGGGAGCGAGAGAGAGAGCATGTGAGGACGGACAGCTAAATTAAAATGTGTTAATGGCAGCATGGCTGTGTGTGTGTGGGCGTGTGCCTTGTTACTGTAGTCCTTGCCTAAAGCAGATAACCTATTGATCACAGTCAATTTCAAGTCATCCTCATTGCGAGGGCCCGACACATTGAAGAATAATTATTTTAATCGATTATCTGCAGCCTGCTGAGCTACAGTGAGACTGTCCTTCATCTGTGGTCATCGTGATGGTCAAGGCCGTTCTGTCTCTCATCTTTATTGTTGCTTTGACTTTATTTCCCATCCACACACAACAAACCAGTTATTTTTACCAAGAACTGGGTGAATACTGGAAAAACTACATGCTGGGTTAATTTAACTCATTAAGATGGACTGCTGTTACCCAATAATCTGTTGATTTTATTGAATATTATGTTGTTTTTACCCAGCATTTTGTTGTTTTTATTGAATATTATGTTGTTTTTACCAAACATTTTGTTGTTTTTATTGAATATTATGTTGTTTTTACCCAGCATTTTGTTGTTTTTATTGAATATTATGTTGTTTTTACCAAACATTTTGTTGTTTTTATTGAATATTATGTTGTTTTTACCAAACATTTTGTTGTTTTATTGAATATTATGTTGTTTTTACTAAACATTTTGTTGTTTTTATTGAATATTATGTTGTTTTTAACCCAGCATTTTGATGTTTTTACCTAGTATTGGATTGTTTTTATCCAACATATGTACGCTGGTTTCCTGTGTTAAATTAACCCAACGTGTAGTTAGTCCAATATGTGCCCAGTTCTTCTAGTAGAAACAACATTATACATACATACAACATTATATCACCAAACAACAGGACAAATTCATAAAAACCTTGATACAGATGTTAATCAACATCCAAACACATGAACAGTGAAGGTCACATTTGACCAGTGTTGTGCAGTACACTATAAAGAAGAGATACAGTTTTTGTGTAGTGTTTATATATTTACAGTAATATATCTTTCTGAAAACACTGGTCCATTATCTCATACAACTCTGCAAGCAGTTTATCATCTTTTATAGGGGAATATTTCAAAGCATCAGGAATTTCAAAGACCATAAAAATAATACCTACAGAATATCTGTCCTGCTCAAACTGCAGCTGAAATGATTTTCCAGGAACTGACCAATGAAAAATGAAAATTTTAAAAAGCAAAAATTTGTAAAATATTTCAAAAATGTAAAATCATAAGAGTTGAAAGTTTTTTTTACATTAAACTTCTTTGAATTCTTCAGTACTTTAAAAAAGCATTACATACGTTGAAAAACAATTGAAGCATTTTAAAAGTTTAATAGTTGAAGCATGAAAGTACAAAATAAGAGCTGAGTTTACCAAGAAGTATTTTAAAAGTTGAAAAGAGTTGAATGTCAGTAATTGCCATCAAACATTTCATATCTGATGGGTTATTAATGCTGAAAGTCATGTGAAAGTATAGTTGAGGGACGAAAAACGTACAGGAAACATCAGTGAAATAATAATAATGATAAAATAGTTCAAACTGAGCAATCTGTGTTTACCTCTGTGCAGGTCCAAGAAACGTCCAAACCGCTGGACCTCCAGGGTCAGCAGTGGAGGGAGGAGGAAGCAGGAGGAGAAGATGCTGGAGGAGCAGCACTGAAGGTCAAACACATCTCCAAAGACTTACAGATCATCTCCACCAAGCACAAAACGCCTGCTTATGGCTCGCTCGGCCCGTACGGTTGGCCTCAGAACTTCTCCCAGGCCCTGGATCAGTACCTGTACCGTCCTCCTGCCAAATCCAAACCTCCCGCTAAAACATCCACCAAGGCCAAGAAGATCCTGGGCTGGGGCGACTTTTACTTCAATGTGAAAACGGTGAAGTTCAGCCTCCTGGTGACCGGGAAAATCGTGGACCACATCAACGGCACGTTCAGCGTCTACTTCCGGCACAACTCGTCCCGTCTGGGGAACATCTCCGTCAGCATCGTCCCGCCCTCCAAAGCCGTCGGATGGGAGGTTCTGGATCCTGCAGCTCAGAGCGTTCACACCAAAAACTCGGTTCTGCTTCCGGATTTGACGTCCCAGTTCCCGAGCCCCCCTCAGTCCACCAGCTCCACTCCTCCCGAGCAGCAGAAGCATCAGCAGGACATGATGATGGTGACCGAACTCAACTGCAGGGTCGAGTACCAGAGAACCAACCGGTCCAAGAAGACCAAGCCCTGCATGTACGACCCAGGACAGACCTGCTACTCAGAAAACACCCAGTCCCAGGCAGCGTGGATCTGTGCCAAACCCTTTAAGGTTATATGCATCTTCATCGCCTTCACGGGGACGGATTACAGGCTGGTGCAGAAGGTCTGTCCGGACCACAACTTTCAGACAGAGCAGAACCAGCAGCACTTTGGATGATGGAGTCTGGGATCCTGGACCTGAAATATCAAACTTTGACTTCTCATACATCCTTCAAAATGTTCACTTTTCAAAATACATTCAAACTTGACATTTAACTGTTTTTACTGCATTGAGCTCGAAGTTGTGTTAATATCAGAACTTGGTAATGGTGAGGGCTTTTTTTTTAATGTGAACTTCATCAAACTTTCACTTATTCACTGAAAGTCTGTCTTAAAAATAACAGTGACTTATTTCATATTGACACTTTCTGTACAGTGCTTTACTAATATTGTTTTCTGAAAACCCATTCATAGACATTTTCATCTAAAGAATTTCATACACTAGGCATTTGTCTTAACTCATGAATAAAACAAAAACAATGTATACAGCCTAAATGTTTAGGCACAGACTCTTCAATACTTTTTGAAACACAGACTGACTTCAAGTGCTTTTACTCTGAAATTAATTCCCTGCCTGTTTATTTCATGGTAGTTGTGATTGATTAGATATTTCTACTTCAAAGAACTGATAGTGTGTGAGATGAAACGGTAGTCGTCTTTATTAGTGACACAAAGTACACATGTCCCTGGCCCACCTCCAGTGCTGAGTTTACTCTCACCCTTTGTACCCTGAAGTTTTCTGTTGTCCTGAGTCCTCAGCTGTCAGACATGCTCTCTCTGACATTACAGCAGACATTACGGGTAAGTACATTTGTCTCTTACTTATTACTGACAGCAGATTTAAATAACCTGCAGATGCACTTATATCTGTCTTAAAAGAGTTTTTTCCTGCATGTAAGAGCAGTTGTAACTCAATCACTCATTACTGTAAAGTGGGTCAGCCTGTCACCCCAGGTCACATCCAGCATGATGGAAATGTGTGATTTGAAGATGAACGATTCTCCGCTGTGTTTCCAATTTATTAGTCCAAAAGAGAAAATGTTTGTCCTGGAATATTTTTTTTTATGTTTTTGTCAAAGGAGCGTTGACTGGACAGTCAGAGCTTTATGCAAAACGTATTAAAGTCAAGGCTTAGAAAACATAATGAATACAAAAGATGAAAGGAGACTTATTTCAGCATATATTTATGCTCCAACAGTAATCTGTCTATTAGGCCAAAGTAACACGTAGTTACATAACTATCACGCAGCTACAAGCTGCCTTCAACAAACAAGACCCTGATAAGTAAGTCAGTGCATGTCAGCAGCCCACATACACTTCTCATGCCCAAGGTTTTCCATAACTGCTCCACTGAATAACACGTTTGGTTTTTCACTGCCTTTCATTTAATGGATTGTTTAGAACATCAAAAGACACATTATTCTAACTCCCTTGTTTCCAAACCCCTGGTGCAAAGTATTATAATTTTGAGTGATGAAAGTGTTTTTTGCACAGGCTCACTCTTCATGAAGGTTTCAAAAGACACCAAAGGAGCAATCATGGACAACAACAACAAAAAAAAGAGAACCCCTCAGAAACTTCTTTTTTCTTTCTTTCTTTTATTTTTTACTTTGCACAGACAATTTAAAGCACAATGTAGGGTTGCATCACTCCCTGTGACTTGGTGTTTGTCTCCTCAAGAGGTTTTTGTTAACTGCTCTGACTTGTTAAGAACAGCAAGTTGAGGAATACAACGCAATCTCTCCAGTGTCTTCAAACACACAACTTCCATGTTGTGTTCAGTGTTACAGAGCAGGTTTACAATCATTACTGGACCTTTAATTATTTACAGAAATGATCCATGTGTGTTCATCTACTGCCCTGTGCTGCAGCCCTTGTTTCTCAGGGTTTCAGGAGGTTTGGGCAGAGAGGGGCTGATCGCTGCACGGTCATGCAGACGAGGCCTTTGCAGCGGCGGCGGCGGGTGGACGGGGAAGGAGAGCCTGGCCCAGGACGACCCAGAGATGTGGAGCCTCCTGCAGCAGGAGAAGGACAGGCAGTGTCGGGGACTGGAACTCATCGCATCAGAGGTAAAGATAAAGAGACAGAAACTGGATCAAAGCTTCAGATTGAGGTCAAATGAAATGTAGAGAAATTCACTGTATTTCCTTCATCCACTTTCATTTATTACCTTCAGTGTAAAAACAACATTCAGATGCAGCTTGTGTGTGAACTGTGATGACTCCTGACGTCCAGTGTGGTGGTCAGAGATAACTGTTTAAATGTTTGCTCAGTGTCTGTGTGTGAAATCAGGACTGCAACACAGGTGTGGTTTTGACACAAACTTTGAGCTACTCAGCGTTTGTTATTAATTTATTGCATGCTTCCTTGTTTCATATTGTACAGAGTTGATATTGTGCCAACCATAAAACAGACGGCAGTTAAATCCCTCTACAACCCAGAGACCGTAAAAAGAGTAGAAAATCTAACTTGACATCTCCTGTTGGTTTGTGGACTCATGTTTTGAAACCAGGAGTTTGGTATTTGAACGTGGCCATGTTGGTTGTTTGGAGCCAGAAGTGACCATATTTGGATATAGAGGCAGGTGTGAGTAACACCCTTGATAAGTGCTGAACATCATTAATTATGGGATATCAATATTTTTTCAAACAAACAAACCAAAACAGTTTTCATCCTGTACTGATCTTCTTCAGGGACAAATGATACCTGGTGAATATCTGGTGAAGCTATAGGTTAATTTTAAAGTTTAAAGTATGAAAATATATACCGTGTTTTCCGGACTATTGAGCGCACCTGTCTATAAGCCGCTATTGAATTTATTCGAACAGTTTCATGTGGTCCACTCTGACCGGGTCTGATGTGACGACGCTAAATGTGTCAGCGGCACAGAGCTTGCTAGCTTGTAAAAAGCCAACGAGCTTCGTGCCGCCGATACATGAGAAACACCGATGTTTAAGTTCAAAGCATCGGAAAAAAGTAGCGGCTTATAGTCCAGCAAATACGGTAGTTTTAGCCCTAAACTGTATGTAAGAGATGGATATTATCACTATGATATCACCCATTGGTTTGTGGACTCCCACTATGAAGTCAGGAGTTTAGCATTTCAACGTGTCCATGTTGGTTTTTTGGAGCCAGAAGTGACCATATTTGGGAGGAGTGGGTCTGACTCTGAAATTTGAGGAAACTGTCCAATGTGAATGAGACTGGACCAGCTGTAAATCACTGGAGACCAGAGCTGTCAATCAAACTAACCACGCCCCTAAATCTTCTTGAATGATGAAGGCTTGACATCAGAATGACTTGTGGAAAAATTTATTGACTGAGTATTTCAGGATTGAAAATGACCAGAGTTTTTTGGAGAGAGCACCTTGTGGCCACTGGGTGTATTACATTTTTTTTTGCACTTCTGCACTGGCTTCACTTTTGAGACCAATTTGCTTCATCTATTTCTATATACAGTATATGGTACAAACATATATTAAGCATTTATGTTTCAATCTAGGGGTGGCTGTGGCTCAGGTGGTAGAGTGGGTCGCCTATGAATCGTAAGGTTGTGGGTTTGTTCCCCGGCTCCTCCTGTCCACATGTCGAAGTGTCCTTGGGCAAGAC
>OOFC01013153.1:0-10984 GCA_900323345.1 Pseudochromis fuscus | reverse complement strand
TTTATCTGTTGGTGTCGCTGATGGACACATGTCACATTTATTTTTAGGTTGTAGATTTCTTTAAGGCTGCACCGAACGTTTAATTTGATAAATATTTTTCTGGTTGTAATTTTCAGGTGCCAGGTGACAACACATTTCAAACTCCCAGGCACCTGTGATATCTTAATTGTGTGGAACAGCTGATTGGTTCACATCAAACTGCCGTGCTCCTCTTGTGTATTTAAAAAAAAATCTCCAAAAACTCTTATTTCCCACTCTGAAACAGCTACTTAAACATCGCACAGTGCTGCTGTCAAACTAACACTGAAGTAAAAGACTTCACCAGCTCCCAGATTGTTAAATAAAAACAACCACACAAGCTGTTACTTAATTTTTTATCGTGTGCGTTTGGTTTGATGATCTGATTTATACGTTTGGAAATGTTTTAGGAAACGCCGCGAGGCAACAACCCAACTGATGTGTGCAGACCGTCAGCCAAAACAGTTTTACAGCTTCTTTTTTTTCTTATGTGTTGGCCGGAGACTCACACACACACACACACACACACACACACGTATCAATTACTGTTTGCTGCTCTGGCTCGCTTCCGACAAAGTTGCTTCATGTGTAACAGCCTTTATTAGTCACAGTGACTGACTCTGGACCTTTTTGTTTTTTCTTCCAGGGAACAATGAAGATGCTCCTTCCTCTGCTGATCCTTCAGCTGCTGCTGGCTCCGGCTCTCACGGTAAACTCCCACCACCTCCACACACTATTCAAAAACATTAAGTTACTCACAGAGCCACACCTCTCTTTTTCTCAAATCATTTCTTTCTCTCTTAAAATCAGTATAAAGTAGCAATTAGCAAAGAAAATCTATCATTAAATGGACAGAAATTTACAATGTTTACTAGCTCTCAAAGATGGAGGTTTACTTCTTCCTCTCACATGAAGTGAACTTCTGCAGGTAAATATTCAGATCTTCCATCATGAGAAATCTGGTGTC
Source organism: Pseudochromis fuscus (assembly GCA_900323345.1). NCBI lineage: Eukaryota > Metazoa > Chordata > Actinopteri > Pseudochromidae > Pseudochromis > Pseudochromis fuscus. The sequence goes on along the minus strand of OOFC01013153.1, from coordinate 9,999 downwards.
ACTTTTAAATCAGGGTAACTGCCAACGAGTAATGAAACACATGAGTGTTTTGGAGTTTTTTGCCTCCATTTGAAGGTCACAACAATGTCTTGTATTTATGTAAATGTTAAAAGATCAGAACTATATTAAAAAGACAAACTGTCCTCATTAAAAAGTGTATTTTCTCTGCAATACGTTGATTTCTTTGTGTCTTGTGTCTGATAAATTGCTCTTTTGCCCTTTACCTTAAAGTATTTTGATTAGGATGACATTGTTGTGTAATTACCTCAGTTGACGAGTTATGTTTTCACCTGCACTGGTATATCAGGGATATGTCCTGTTAGAGCCTGATGTGTAACAAAACCCAAAATGTAACAACTGGTCAACAATGTAACAAAAGTGCTGAACCTGAAATGTAATTAAAAAAATGTAATAAACCCCAAAATGTAAGAAGTTGTTACATTTTGCGCAAAGTTTTTACTTCTTGGCCTCAGCATCTTGCTACATTATCGACCAGTTGTTACATTTTGGGTTTTGTTACATTTTTTTATAACAATTTTGGTCATTGTTACATATCAGACTCTAACAAGCCCTGATGGAGGTTTGTAATCGCTGAGTGTTTTCTAGTTTAACTTTATTTTTGTCTTGGAAACAGGTCGGTTAGTAACAGGTAGGTTTGGTTCTTGTTACGTTGTGTATAATGTTGTGTTGTTGTGGTCCAGGTGCCCGGCGTGGACCACTGGGACGTGTGGGGTCCGTACGGTGAGTGCAGTCGCAGCTGTGGCAGCGGAGTGACCATGAGAACCAGACGCTGCATCACTCACAGGTACGACTCCGACCCCGCGGCGCACGCTCACCTGTTTTTTAATGCAACACACTGCACACAAGCTCCCAGTCAGACAGCTCATTGTGAGGCTCTGAACACACACACACACACACACACACAGGTTTTTTTCCCTGTGTGAATAAAGCTAATTGTGAGGTTGGTGGGCACAGACTGTATCTTGATGGTAGAAGAATGCCTTGAAGTCACGAGGACGTGGGCTTGTCTTACATCCAACACACACTGCAGGGAGGGGCTCTGACATTAAAAGGACTCCTCTGTGCTGGGTGTTGGCTGCTGGAGAGGATCGGACGGGGAGGGAACATTTCCATCAGACTTATTTTCTTTTAAAATTAAACGTTTGTTTCGTATAAAGTTCCCTGACGTCCATCCTGAAGACTTACGAGTCAGATTGAGGTTATTTTATCACTCCTGAGCTATAATCTATTTCAAAGACTTTAAACAAAATCTCCCCCAGTTCATAATATTTGGTTGTTTTAAAATATCATTTGGTGAAATGTGGTTTCTGTTTCACTTTTAGTACAGCTGCGTGTGGTGCTCACTGCTTTGCTTGTAAATGTTTGTAGCTGTACATGTTGCCTCATGTAACACATAAAGTGATCTGTACTCATGAGGTGGGGAGATGTGCGCGTGTGTCGGAGGAACAAGTACTCAGATCCTTAAGTAAAAGTACAAGTAAAAAAAGAGATTACAAGTAAATTAGAGAGATTTCAGTTAAACATTTACTGTAAAGTTGACCTGAAACTGTATCCTGAGAGTCTAACTTATGTGTTATGACCACAGACTGTATTTAGAAATGTATGAAGCAAAAAATTGCAATACCACTAATGACCACTAGATGCTGGCTCCAAAAACACTCTGACTCCAACTGACTTCAATTCAAAAATCCTCATTTTCAGTCCTGAAATGTTCAGTCAATACATTTCTCCACAAGTCACCATGATGTCATCAGATAAAGTCAACTCTTCTCCTCAGAGATCTGGTGGGAGGAGTTAGGGGCGGGGCTAGTCTGATTGACAGGTGGTCCATCTGGAAATCATTTCATCACTAAGGAGAAATTAGCCTGAGAGAAGGGGAGGAGTTAGGGGCGGGGTTAGTTTGACCGACTTCAGGTTTGGTTTCCTACATATTGAGCAGTGCTCTCAGGTTCAAAGGTCAGACCCGCCTCCTCACTCCTCCCTTCATATCCAAATATGGTCACTTCTGGCTCCAAACAACCAATCATGTGACTCCACAAACTTCCTGTTAGCTTCGTCCATTCTGTACACAGTGTGTGATCATGACGTAGTTCTGGGAGAACAGGATATGTAGGCGGGACAAAATATTTGGTGCAATTTCATTGGACGATTGAAATACAATAAAAACTTATTACTAAATTACCTACCTACTGTGTTACTAGATAAGATTACTACTATGTATTAACTAACTGCTGTCTGTCAGTGTTTCCTGGTGATAGTCTGAACTGTTTGAAGTGACCATATATGGAGGGGAGGAGGAGCAGGGGGTGGAGCCTCACCGTAAACATGAATAAATCCTCCATAGAGACAGCTTTGGACCCGGGTGTAAACATGTTTATTTCTGACATTTTAACATGGAGGTCTATGAGGATTGTCTTGATTTCGGAGCCTCAAGTGGACATTTGAGGAACTGCAGCATTTTTGTGATCGCTTTATTTAAACCCCGGAGGTGTTGGACTGTGTGAGCTGAAGTTGTAAATGTTAATGTAAAAATGTCAGTGTTTGCTGGAGGTTATCGCCAAGCTGTCTGACTGTGTGTTGAAGGTTTATGTGTAAAAAATGTCTCTTATCAATAGAGCTCAGGTTTGCTCAGCTGGCCTCATAGTTACAAGTTATGTTGAGTGGATTAGGGAGCGCAGTATTAATCTGATGAAATGTAGTGGACGTGTACAGTAGCATAAGCAAACTGTACTTCCATTAGACAAGTAACTTCGCATCTGAGTACTCTGTCATTCACCACCCTCCTCCTTTCACAGCCGTTAGCTGCTGAGCAGAGTGTGGGTGTGTCTGTGACTCCCCGAGAATTTAATAAAAACATCAAGTTGTGTTTTGAAGACAGATGCCCACCAGGCACAACATGTCTGTAACGAGCTGTTTCTTTAACGTGTCCAAACCCACTTCTGTTTCGTGTTGTTGCGTTTCAGCGAGTAGGAAAATGGAGTTTCGCTCATTAAACACAAACAGTCTGTGTTTCATGATGATGTTTTCTATAGAAGTTGGATTTCAACATGTCCCTGCAGTCAGTCAGTGAGTCAGTGAGTCAGTGAGTCAGTGAGTCAGGCAGTGAGACGCTGACCGAGTCCGTCCCCCGTCTTCAGCTGAATGATGAATAATAAGGAAAGACGTCCTCCCCGCTGCTGCCTCGCTGGATCAACTCTGTCATATCTTGTCTGCCAGGTTTACGTGAATCACACACACCTTTAAACACAGTGATTTGACTGATTGAATCATTGTGTGTTTTACAGGAACTCCCATTTCAACATATAAATTTAAAGTCCCTGACCTTTATCCTCAGCACCTCGGGGGTTATTTTGCCCCTTTAATCTGTTTCATTGATCGTTTCAGCTCGTTTCCACATTTTTCAGTGAAAACTTGTGATCGACTTCAGCTTCAGGAGCATGTTTCAGCTTTAAGGCTTCAGGGCAGGTACTTTTGGAGGTGACTTAATCATGAGTTATCAGCCCGGCTGGAGTCATGGCGGCAAAACAATCCGCCGTCTCGCAGCGTACCGACGTGATGTTTGCGCAAAGTTTGGGTTCAACAGTGTTGATGTTGAGGCTTCCGCTGCACTTTTTTTTTTTTTTACAGCTACAGATTAAAGGGGAATGCTGCTTAATGTCAGAGCTGGAACTTGTTATTTCTGCACTCACAGACAGTCTGAGCTTTATTTGCATACTCCCGCTGCACCTAGTTATTAACTGTTTGACTCCCTACAATGAAAACTATGAAGTGTTAATAAAACTTGAGCAAGACAAGATGTAAAAGTGGATTTTTAATGAGGCTCAAACAGGGAATAAATTTGCCCTTGAAGCTGATTTCTTCTGTTCAAGAGGACAGAACACGTCTCAGCCTTTAAACCAGAAGTCAGGGTTGTCTTGTCTTGTCTCTCAGCTTTAGACCTTTTACCAGAGTGTGTGTTTGAAGCTGGAGGTGTGGAGTGAGAAACAAGTGGACAGTTAGAGGCCTCCACTGAAAGGTTTTGTCCTGTTTTTGGAGCTGGAGTCGTATTAAAAGTTTGTAGAGATGTCAGGATGTCTCGGCCTCGGCTGCTTTGATTTTCACTGGAGACTTTTTAATCTGTTTTATAAGTTCCTGACTTTAATCCACATGCAAACCAAAATCTCTTGAGTGCATTAATATCTCATGTAGTGCTTGTCTGACTCCAGCTTCATGAAGATGTAGCAGATACAGTTCTTCTCTTATCACCTCATTGCACTGTTTTCAGAGGACAGTGTCCCCTGCATCACTTTATATAAAAACATCAGCACAGTGTCTTGTATCCGTGTCTCTCTCTGTACACGCAGGACGGATGGAGGACACAACTGTGTGGGACCAGAGAAGTCGTACAGATCCTGCAACATCCAGGTGAACAAACACTGTTTCCCTTCATGTGTTTACATTTAAATCTTGTTAGTTATCATCAACATTGTGCATGATCAACTTGTTGGGTCTTCCCCTGTGACCTTTGACCTCTCCGCTGCGTCCCTTCGATCCGCTCAGGACTGTCCAGAGGGATCCAGGGATTTCCGTGAGGAGCAGTGCTCCCAGTTCGATGGCACCAACTTCCAGGGGAAACGTTACAAGTGGCTGCCGTACTACGGAGGTCAGCAAGAAAAACACAGATCAATCATTCTAGTTTAGTATTTGTTTCATGTGACTTTGAAATAAACAACACTGTGGATGTGGCCAAGACACATTTACATACACTGATACTTACTGCTGCTGATTCTACATGAGAAATTAAACTTTAGGTTTTAATTTTAATATTAATAAAATGAATAACATGAGATTAAAGTCACAACTTATCAGAAAAAAATATTATTTGACAATGAAATTACATAAAAAGTAGAATATATCCGAAGATTAAAATCACAAATTTACCAATTGGAAAATATAGTATATACCGTATTTTCCAGACTATAAGCTGCTACTTTTTTCCGACGCTTTGAACTTAAACACCGGTGTTTCTCATGTATCGGGGGCACGAAGCTCATTAGCTTTTTACAAGCTAGCAAGCTCCGTGCCGCCGATACATTTAGCCTCGTCACATCAGACCCGGTCAGAGTGGACCACATGAAACTGTTTGAATAAATTTAATAATACGGTACTATATACAATAATATCTAAATTATATAATATATATATATAAAATTAAAATAAGATATGAAATATCAGATTGCAAATTTAGATAAAAAGTAAAATCATATAAAACTTTCTCAGATTAATAGAATATTCTTTGACATTAAAATGACAACAAACAAAAAAAATCCTAATTTACCTTAAAAAATATATCAACAGTACATCTTTAAAATTCCAAATTGTTTTTAAAAATGTATAATATATTCAGTATATTTAATAAACTGAAGGAAGTCACAAATATCAGAGAAAAAAATAAATTTACCAAAATACCCACAAATAATCTGTGAGATGAAGGTCTGTGAGGAACAGACTCGTCCTGGAGACAGTGTGACCTTTGACCTCATCTGAGTATTCCCTGGTGGTGAAATGAAACCTGTGTCTGTGCAGCGGAGAACCCCTGTGAGCTGAACTGTATGCCCAGAGGAGAAAACTTCTACTACCGCCACCGCAGCAGCGTGGTGGACGGGACTCCCTGTCACCCGGGACGCAGGGACATCTGTGTGGGCGGAGTCTGCAAGGTGAGTTTCACTGGGACACAAACACACACATGAAGCAGCGAAGCCCTGAGAGAGGATCATATATAATACACCTCCTGATACTTGAGGTACCCAGGAATACTTTAATAAGCACGGGGTCATTAGAGGGCAAAAATGAAGAAGATGCATCACCCTGAGATGAGGTCACATTCCAGTTTGATGATGACACGATCGCACCGCGGGGCTTTGTATCCTCTCAGGAGCTGAACTCTCCAAGCATGAGTGTGCCGTAAGTTCAAATGAGCCACTTTAGAAGAGATTTACTTTTTTTTGTCCTGACATGCCCTCATGTTGACTTCTCCTCAGCACCTACAAATCACCTCAGGGGGATCCCTGCTGACATTTCTTGTACCCCTGTTACGCCCGACATTAACATCTGTATGTGGATATCCTATGTGGACAAGAAGGTGCATGTCAGAGCCACGCAGAGTCGAGGGTGACCTATATTTGGAAGAACAGTTGTAGCTTTCCACTGAATGATAAAGCTTGACTCTCTAATAGGTCTCCTGTTTACGTCTTAATATGGAGATATTAAATCATTGAAGTGAGAACAGAAACATAAAGTTGAGACAGAGTGAGAGGTCACAGCGCTCTCTGATCTCTGACATTTTTAATTATTAAATCAAGCTTTATTCATACAGCAACTCAAAGTGCTCGACAGGCAAAGAGATAAATAAGTTAAAAATGAATCACCACTTACTTCTCAGTCCAGTATCAGTAATGCATCATTCCCAGCCTGTGTTGTTTCATGTGCACAACCCAGAATCAAAGAATTCAAGTTCAATAAGTTGCAGGTTTTATCTTAATATTATCAATTATGAAGACTTAATGATAATATGTGTCCTTCAAAATCTACTAAATGCAGAGGGAGGCTGTCGTTTGATTTAGGGGAAAAACTTGAAATGATTTCTTCCGTAAATCAAAGTCACAGTTGGAGAAACTCTGTGTCCCAGCGTCGCTTCATTAAATCACAACCAGAGGATCAAAGATTAGTTTCACTTTGTGGAACCTGTCACGACACTTCTTCTGTTCTCACGTCATCATCACCGCAGCCCATCAACCTGTTCACCTCATCCTCATCAGACACCTCCTCTGTTTGACCTCCGACCCCACGTCTCCGTCACCTCGTGTCCACATGTCCACAGGCAGTCGTCCTAATCCACTCGGTCCTCAGGTCGTTTATTTGAACATTGTTTTTGATACTTTTTGTTTCAGTTTGACTCTGAAGCTGCAGAGATATGACTCAGCTGATTTTTTTAGTGTTTCTCTGCCTGATGGATGATTTTTATGTGCAACTTTTATCTATTTTTTTTAGTCTTGGCTTGAAATAAAAACAAATGATACCAGGGTGAAGGTGCACAGGTTAAACAGGATCTATGGTTCAGGAGGATCTTATATCTCCAGAAATAAATCAATAAACCTCCTGGGATGTGAGAACCCTCAACACCCTGTGGTCAGAGTTTCACCTACAATTAATTTGAGTTTCTGCAGAATCAAAGGTCAAAGGTCAAATATCGACAGTCACCTTCCTGCCTTTTCCAGCGTCTGGGCTGCGACAACATCCTGGAGTCTCCTCAGCAGGAGGACCCCTGCCTGCAGTGTGGGGGGAACGGCCAGTCCTGCTCCCACGTCAAGAACAGCTTCACCGTCCGCGACCTGCCGACCGGTACCAGACACTAAACGATGCTGTGGTGACATCTGTCCCAGCAGCACATTCACCTGAGGAAGCTCGGAGGATCTTCTGTCTGTCATATTGTCTTTATTTCTTCTTCTTCTCAGGATACAACCAGATGTTCATCATCCCTGTCGGAGCCACCACCATCAGCATCAGAGAGACAGTCGCCTCCCGTAACTACCTTGGTGAGTCTTACAAAACAAACGAGCATCAGAGTAACTGTCAGCACCTCGTACACCTCCTAACAAACATCTGACTCGTTCAGCGATCAAGAACCTGCGTGGGGAGTACTACCTCAACGGCCACTGGGTAATTGAGTTTTCCAGGGCGACGCCCATCGGTGGCACCATGCTGTACTACCAGCGAGGCGCCGAGGGAGACAACGTCCCTGAGACCATTATCGGCCGCGGCCCCACCACTGAGCCGCTGGTTGTGGAGGTAGGACCTTCGTTATTGTTGTTGCTTAACTCTTCATCTGTCTAGAAATGAAATGTTTAACTTCTTGTTCTTCTGTTGAACAAAAGATAAGATAAGAGAGACTTTATTAATCTCACAATGGAGAAATTCACTTGTTGCAGAGGCTCATAGCAACACACAGAGAGACATATTGATAACGACACAACAGACATATTGATAACTTGAAGTCACACTATAAACCACTTGACTCCTAACAAACTTTTATACAACAGGAAACTCTCACAGGGGTGAAATAAAAAGGGTTTACGCTTGAAATCCTTATTCGTGGCAACAATCGCTTCTCTCTTCAGCCCCGATGAACCAATCATATCTTGGTGTTGTTAAATGCATTGGGACACCGGCGAGGGGATTGCCACCACAGGAACCAGTTTAAAACTCCAGTATGCTGTGAAACACAAAGAGGTTTACCTGCTTGGCTGAATCAGTTTTCCTCTGTCCTCTCAGCTGATCAGCCAGGAGCCCAACCAGGGGGTGGAGTATGAGTTCTACCTGCCCAACGGACGCTCCAGAGAGGGATACTACTGGAGCTTTGGGTCCTGGTCGGCCTGCAGCAAAGAGTGTGGATCAGGTCAGTCTGCAGAGTTAACCCCTGTGTGAAGTTTTTAACCACAGGAAATAACCCAGCTCTTCATTTCCTCCACCATCAGGTTACCAGTCTCGCCTGGTGTTCTGCAGCATCGACAACGAGGCGTACCCCGACTACCTCTGTGCTTCTCTGCCAAGACCACAGACCAACCGGACCTGTAACCCTCACCCGTGCCCACAAGTCCGCAGGTAAACCACGCTCACAATCAAAACTAGGAGAGTTCAGGAGGTTTTAGCAGCGTCCAGAGTTAATGTCCAGAGCAGCTGTCTGACTGTGGTTGGTGTTGTCACTGTCTGAAAGGATGGCGTACCTGTATCCACCTCAGTTGTGGAGATCCTCACAGAGACCCAGAGCCTATGTGTTCAGGTAACCAGGGTCTGTGCTCGTAGGAGTTTACAGCTGTTTAGTAACTCTCTCAGTTCATTTCCATCGTTTGTCTCTAACAGACACCTGGCAAACAAATCATCTTCAGCCACTTGGCTCTAAAATAGTTTGAAATCATAGTCTCTGTAGTGTTTAGTCCTCGAAGCCTGAAGGGCAACTGTCCAGCTCAGAGATCTGCTTTAAAATCCTCATTTGTCTCGATCGAACGTCTCTCTCTGTGGAGGCTGAGCAGAGATCTGACGCCACGTCTCCATCACAAACCTCGCCGTCCGTCTTTAACCTCCCACCATGTGGCCCCTGATCCCTGAGCTGGGCTGCTGCCGGACTGCTTCAGCAAACTGTAAAACCCTCTGTCCCGGTCCCATTAATGCAGCTGAGGTGCTGCGAGGTGTTCGGGGGTGAAAGGTCAGGAGCAGCTGTGGGTGGTGGTGGCGGCGTGGTAGTAAACAGCAGCGGCTTCACTCAGTGACTCTCAGGAATGTCCTGCTTCGTTTCTTTGATCTGCTGCTGCTCAGAAACCTGAGACGTGGGAGGAGCTCGGGTGACGCTCGCTGCAGCCTCGTTATCCCTCAGTCTGTAGATGCTGAACTTTGGGACAGAGGTTTGACCGTAGTCATGTAGTCAGCTGTAGTTCTGCTTTAGTGATTAGTGTCTGTTGGAACTAGCAGGAAGTGAGAAGTAGTTTAGTAGTTTAGTAGTTTCTTTAGTTGCTGATGGTAAAATGATTCATCCTGTTATTGCATTTTAAGGGATTCATTCCAATCACAAGCTCAGTTCATGGACAGAATGTGAATGAACCAGTCAATTTATCAATACATTATATCTAAAGTCATTTATAAAGTGAAATAATAAATATTACAGTGTCTCAGATTTTGTAAATAGCATTTTCTACTGTTGATTGGACAAAGTAACAATTTGAAGATATAAAATAAAAATGATTTGACCTGTTAGATGTTAAAAAGTTTCATTTTTGCTTTAAAATTCGACTGTAAATATTCTTTATTCTGACATTGGAATGAAACTCCTTCCATTGTGTCGTTAGCGGTTGCTAACTGAGATGCTAACTGCTGCTTCCTGTCTCCTCAGCTGGAAAACAGGAGAGTGGAACACCTGCTCAGTCACCTGCGGCGGGGGATCTCAGG
>OOFC01013152.1:8995-27408 GCA_900323345.1 Pseudochromis fuscus | reverse complement strand
TAAAAGACTTTACTGGGAGTATTTGAAAGTAGTGACCTGTGTATCTCATCGCCGAGCCATAAATAGACTGTAATTGATATTCAAGGGGAAAGGAATGACAGTACAGCCGGAAAAAAGCAACTGAAGTTTTAAAGTTGTACTAAATGTAACTTCTTTGACTATTTGTAGCATTTAAAGTGTCATATTTTGAGACATATTTGTGGTGTGAAAAACTCCATGAAAGTGGAAATACCACCGCCGCCGCTCACTCTCTTCTTCTTCTTCTCTTTTCTTCTTTTCCATGGAAAGCTGGATTTGGGAAAACCCTTCCTTGCCTCTCCTCCTCCTCCTCCTCCTCCTCCTCCTTCAAGCCTTCACATCCGGGTCAGTTGGGCTGGTTGGAGATGAATGTTGCCTTCACTTGCCCCTCGGAAAATTGTAAACTTTGGAAGTTTGGACGCGGTAAACGGATCTCCCTGATCCAATTAACACAATTAGCTCATTAAGTCAATTATATGGTGTCGAAACACTTATAAAATCAGGAACTAAGTAAATATGTGTTGATTTATTGATGTTTAATTGGGTGACTAACGTAATTACATGTTATAGCACTCCTCCAAAATTACTTTCAGAAGTAAAATGATCAAATAAATAAATAAAATAAATGCATAAAAGTTTTTTTTTCTTCCCCAAATGTAATCCAAGGTTTTTAAGTAATGCCATTTATTGAACATCTTAATTTATATGTTTTATGGATGTCAGACAGAGTTAGAGGCAGTTTAGTTAGCACTGTAAAAATGTACTAAATCTTAGTAGTTTACTTGCTAATTTAACATTGGTATACAAGGAGTATATATTAAGAGTATTTTCATTACCCAAAGATCATTTATTTTTATTTTTTTATCTAAAATGCAGTGATTACTTTATTAATTACAGTGATATACGTATCTTAAATTTTAATTAATGCAAAAATAAATAAATAAATGCCCAGCACCTTAACATTAATGTGGAAGAATAAAGCTGACATTTCATTTTTTTATTTTTATTTTTTTAACACAGTCAGCTTAAAGCCAAAAAAAGAAGTTTGGAGAGTTCCTGTCAACTGTGATCGATCAGTAACTGTCAATTCCGACGTTTGAGTGGCGCAGTGAAGGCAGCAGTAGTTGTGCAGCTCTCAGTTGTTGCAGACTGATGATCCAGCTGCTGTGTTCGCTGACATGGATACAACAAGTAACATTTAGCGCTGAAACCGGACTCGTTACTGCGTTACTGTGCCACCGCGGGACTTTAAGGAGCGACAACAAAACTTCTTCCACGGCCGCACTCATGTGAATTATTCCCCCTCTCTTCTTTTGGAGGAGCCATGTCCAAGAGCCTGAAGAAGAGGAAGAACCACTGGACTAACAAAGTCCATGAGAGTGTCCTTTGCAGGAATGAGGAGGGGGAGCTGGGGCTGGAGCTGAAGGGCGGCGCGGAGAATGGACAGTTCCCGGTTATCGGCGAGCTTCTCCCGGGCGGAGCGCCGTGCCACAGCGGCAAACTGTGCCAGGACGAACTCCTGCTGGAAGTCAATGATACCCCCGTGGCTGGACTCACCACCAGGGACGTCCACGCTGTGGTCAAACACAGCAAAGACCCCGTCCGGCTCAAGTGTGTCAAACAAGGTAAGGCGTGTTTTTTTGTTTTTTTGTTTAAAGCTTCCACGCCAAACTTTTGTAGTGTTTTTTCCGCACATATTTGAGACCGTTAGGTTTTAAACGCGCTATTGTCTCCAACATCTGACACTCTCCCCTGTACCTCGCTGCTTCAAGGAGCCCACGTAAAGAAATGCAACTTTGTTTATTTGTTTGTTTGTTAATGCCACATTTATTACGCACGCTGAAGTTGTTGTTGGTGACACAAAGATGCGTCTGTGTTTTGGTGGTGTTGGTGTTTGGCACTGGTGTAGTTTGGGGGTGTGTTACGAACACACACATTCCAGTGTCAATCAGAATTCAAGTGTTTCTCATTTACAACTATTACTGGAGCCTTGAACGCAACTTTACTGTAATGTTTCTAAATGTCATGCAGCCTCCACACATCAGTCCCTGGTTTAATACCACGGATATAAACACTGGATTAGATATTTGATTAGATCAGGTTGTGCTTTACTAGAAAATTAGTTTCAACTCTATATTACATTTACATTTATAGTTCAACCAAATGACGCTTCACTGACACATTAATTTTGATTAATAAAGGTTAAAATAATCAAATAACCATGTAGTCCATCCATAGAAATAGCAGCAGATTGCTACAGAATTTTGATGGCGTCTCCTGGGATGATACACTGAATATTTCATCAGTTTCACACATGAGATCACAGTCACACATGTACTTTCTAACATATATTCTACATCTATATATTTCCTGATAAGTGCAACTATCAATCCACTGAAAATTTTTACCCAATATTGGAAAAAAAACAACAACCACGATGCCCGATTGTGTAACCATTGGGTACATTTCCCCCTATTTTACCATCATTTATGTGTATCAGTGAAAAGACTGGTTAATTGTGTGTTTTTTAACATTGTGCACTGTAGCTAAGTTGTGTTGGCTGCCAAAGTGGGACTTCTGGGATACTTGGCATATTTTATATTCACAATATTTTGCATTGTCTGTCAGTTTGCTCATATTTTTCACAGTTTTCTGCTCATTTATGGCTCCAACAAGTAAAGGAGAAAGTAATTATTAGTGAAAATTCTGCCATGTGCCCAAGTGTAACCCTACTAGTACCTGACATATTAAGATTTACGTATTTTGTGACTGATGGAGCTGTGAAATTATGTAGTTTAACTTTCTTCATTGGAAATATTTGATATTCTTTTTCTGTTCCCTTTACTGACATTTCCTGGTCATTCATATACCCAACAAGTAATTAAGAAGCTAATTATCAGTGTTAATTGTGTATTTTTAATGTTTAATACTCTAATTTTGGTGCCAGGTGTAACATCTGAGCTACTTTTCTGATCACTAGAGCTGACAAATTAAACAATCAATAAGGAAATGGTGGCATATTTTTAAATTAAATCAAATTAGTTTTTGGATTGCTGTGCAGCCAAAGCAATAACCCCAGTGTTAGTCACTTTAAGAACATTTTCCCACTATTTTCTGCTCATTTACAGATCCAACAAGTAACTGAGGAAGTAATTACAAGTGAAAAGAACTGTTAATTGTGTTTTTGTTAATGTTTAATGCCATCATTTAGTTGTGCTGTTTAATCAAGCGTAACCTCGAGTTTACTTTCTCTCTTGAATAACAGAAAATTGCCTGATATTTTTTTTAATTTAACCTTTGAAACACACATATATAATTTATATTTTTTCCCCCCAACACAGACATTTAAGTACGCAATATTTATTATCCAATTTGTGCTACATTGAGTGGACTAAATTGAATTTGGACGGGATATTGTATAAATATTAGAGCAAATCCCCAAGTCCCTATTTCAACATTACAGCAGTGTCATGCAAAATGAGAAATAACATAAAGTATGATAAGGTCACTGTTGAAGATTTTCAGTGCAGCAGGAGCAGCAGAGGCTTCCCCCTCAGGAATATTATAGATGTGTGTGTGTTTTTTTTTGAGTGGGAAGTGCTGTGGGTTGCTGGAGTGATTGTTGTGGCTGCGCTCGGAGGCACATGAGGACACGATTGCGTTATATTTGCTGGAGAAAGGTTTTTGTTGCAGTAGGTGCAAGGACCCACACATCACGCTCGCAAAAGGAGTAATTTAATTTTACCTAACCATCATCTTCCAGTCGGATGTGATGCTGCGGTGGCGTGGACACACTCCCGTGGACGTCCGTGTCTTTGATCCCTGCAGCTAATGACGCTCGGTGTGCGCCTTGTGTTGTGTGATGGGACCGGGATCTGTTGGATCTCATTCTGGGGTGAAAAAAATCAGCCTGTAAGAGGCTTTGGATCAAAGTCTTAGCTTTTGTGTGTGTGTGTGTGCGTTCAGCGTCACAACAGGGATTTATTCAAAAAGCAGCCAAGCCTATATCAAACTAATGTGTTACTTTTTTTTTCATGAAATATTTATATCCTCCTGCGATTGCCGAAGTGATTGATATTCTCCCGCAGCTCTGCTCATGTTCACTCGCACGCTTGTTTACAGTGTCAACTTGTTTTTAATATGATTGATATGTACATTAAGTAAATATTATGGCGGGAAAAACACAGGTTTTGTTTTGACTCTGCTGCGTGTTCAGTAATAGATATTTTTAACTCCTGTAATCTGCCCCAGTAGGTTGTTTATTGCAGAGTTCAAGTCCACTTGTTCTGTTGCTAATGTGAGTGTGTAATTAAAAAATCTATCTTCAGGGTGAGTTGTTTGTTTATAGTTTGCTTGTATTCATCTGGTTTTCCTCCTCGCTGGAAGTCTTTGCAGAACTTTACTTGAGATGACCTGAAGTGGCCCACACATGAAGAACCAGCAGCACAGGGTGAGACCCACAGCTGAGGAGGTTTTGTACATTTTGAATTTAAATGCATAACTCGGATTCACTTTGAGAGGAAAATTAAGATGCTAAATCAGAACTGTGCTCTTGTAAACAGTTGGACTGTAGTAATAATTTCATCATATTGCACATTTCCACTACATCAGTAGTCCCCAACCACTGGTCCGGGGCCTGGTACTGGTCCGTGAGACATTTGTTACCGGATGGCGCAGAAAGAATTAATGATTTATATAAATTCTGTTGTATTGAACGTTATAGTCTGAAAGACGTTTTATTTTGAAAAACAACCGGATTCTGTCCGACTTAACTTTCGTCGGTGTCTCTTCACACGACTTTTTTTTTTTTATTATTCCAGTCATGTTATTTTATTTTCACCGTATTTATCCGCCACACCTTGAAGCCCGGTCTGTGAAAATAATCCCAACATCAAACTGGTCCGTGGTGTAAAAAAGGTCGCGGACCACTGCACTACATGATACCAGCTTGACTCTACTTTTTATTTTTGCCTTTGCATTACGATAAAGTACCTGATACCATCTTTCCTAGTACCTGCTCTCCTTCGGTTAACAAGACCTCACATCTCCAAAAACATCAAAGCCACATGTTCTAGCTTAATAAATTAACAACATATCTGAAGTCAAAACAACTTCTTACTTCATTACCTTTCTCCTCCTTTGCCTGAGGACCAGCTACGAAGAGGTTGTACTGATGAAAACGGTCGAGTTGAGTAGAGCTGGAAGTGGAAAAGAGGCCATGATGTTTTATTTTTGTAGATATATGAATGATTCGGCTCCAGTCACAAAGTAAAGATTGTGGACACAATAGGTCAAAACACCAAATCAACTAGAGCGTATATTTGAGACATCAAAGAAATGAAGCAAAAAGTGGTTACCTGTGTGGTACTCATTTATTTTTCATGAATATTAGTAAATAATAAAACACAGCCCTACTCTGACTAAAAATGTTTTTTGAGGGGAGGCCCAACCAAACTCAAGACGTTGATGGGTGTCCTCACGACATTGGTAATCGTCTTAAAAAGTCCTTAGGGTTCAAACCGTAGACTGAAAATACTGTTTGGGATTTGAACGTGGCCATGTTGGTTGTTTGGAGCCAGAAGTGACCATATTTGGATGTGAAGGGAGGAGTGAGGAGGCGGGTCGGACCCTTGAACCCAAAGACACTGTCCGATGCGTATGAGGCTGGACTTCAGGTTTGGTGTCATTGGAGACTGGACCTGAAACTAACCACGCCCCTAAATACTCCTAATATCTACTTAATGATGGATACCTGCAGCAGATTGTAACGTTAGCTGAAGTTGCTTTCTTCAAATGATTTGCGACCAGCGTCACGAAACACAATGTGAAGAGATTTTTGTAAATATATTTGTGGCTTATTGTAAAAATGTGATTGGACAATTTATACGTAGTTTATGTAATTAATGGGAAACACTGCAGTGGATGTACAAACACACAACATCCCTATTAGCTGGATGAATGTAGCTCAGCAGGGAGGATTCATGGAGACTTATGGTCATTATCTAAAAACATAAATGGACTGTTCTGCACATATATGTTGACATTGTTTGTATAACACCAACACACATATATATATATGTAGGCTTTACTTGCATGTTTTCACCTTTAGTCCTTTGCTAAGTTGCTTTAATCCACAAATAAAAGTCTTGTAAAACTGCCAAATCTGCAACATTATTACCTGTCAACGTGATTTAAAAAAAAAATTTAATTAAAAAACAGAATAACCAGTATATTGCTGGTTTTAGCTTTTTAAATTTGGATAATTAAGATTGGTTATTGTTTTTTTTTTAATTTTCTGTGCTATTAAACTTTACACTGTCTAACTGTAAGAGGCAAATTAAATATTTGGCTCTGGGAAAGTTCAACAAGTATTTATCACTATGATGAAATGGTTATTGACTTTACCAGCAGATACAGATGCAGTCCTTGTTCATGACGTCCGGTGATACTGACATACTGAGAAGCTTTTAATGCTGCAAAAGAAATCGCTGAAGTGAATATGAGTTTTTCCAACTTATTTTATGAGCAGAGCTTTTTCTCTGTTGTGCTTAATGTTGTTTTCCTCCTCAGATTTTTGTGACGGTCCACAAAGCACTCAGGAATATTCATATAAATGCTGCTTATTGTTGGATGATGCTAAGCAGAAAAATGTAATTTCCTCATTCAGTTTTCAGGGTTTTTTTTTTTTTTAAATGCTGCTTTTATAAGCACCAATATGATGGGATGAATAACAAGCAGCAGTACTGATAAGTTAGTAGGACTCTTTAAAAGACGGAGCAGTGTTTGCCTACATCGGTGGTGCATTTGAGGACAGGTGAAGATTTTCAGCCTTAGCGTGAACAAAACCATTGCTCATACAGAGAGATGGGGGAGGTTTGGGTTTTGAATTGATGCGAGGTTACTAACAAAAAGTTCGTCCACCTGTACACGGTGGACGATGTCCTCATTGAGAAGCTTTTGAAGAGCGGTAGCTATCTTTAGTCGCTACTTCTACTTTTCCCTTTAGGCAACCTGAAGTAGACAAACTGCCAGCAATTAAACTTTAAACCTTAGAGATATTGGTTTACAATGGGCCAGCTACATCCCAATAAAACAGCCATAAACTCTGCTTTGTTTGACCTCCTATTTATTCTCCAGTCAAGGAACGAGGTCACTGACCAGCTTACATGCATGGCCGATCTCCAAAGGATTTTTCATGGCCTTTCTAAATAATACATCAAGTTCTCTTTTGCAGTGGTCCGCTGCTTCACTAATGCCACAACTCTAAAAAGTGCTGTCCCTTTCCTTTCGGGATATTATTTCCGGATTGCCAACTTTCATTACGGTCTTTTCTGTAATTAAAAAATCCAGATCCTGATTCACACTTTTTCCCGTTATAGTGAACATGAATCATGTTTTTTTGCATTTCAGCTCTTAATTTCCTACGTAATGTAATATGGCTTTAATTTTTCATGTCATCTGAAATCCTAGGGCAGTATACCGTGTTCAGCTCACGCAATATTAGGTCTTTTATTAGTCTCTGAGGTGAGGATTAGATTAGTTTGCCATCAGCAATCAGGTCTGCCCTGTAGGACATAATTAGGATCTCCACAAAACACTAATGGGTATACGAGAGAACACAGGGCACAATTACATTCCCACAGACATGATGAATTCTGCTTAGAGGAAGGGATTATGGATAATGTAAGGATGGTATTGAGACTACGTCCCGTGGCTACTGTGGCCTCCTGTGGCTTTGATGCCAGTAAAGACTAATGATGCACCTTTTCAGAGTCTGTCCTGCAGGACATCCCTACTGTTAGATTCAAACTAGAAAACACTGACGGAGCATGAACCTCTGCAGAGGCACAATCTGTGTCTGATGTTGTCAAAGTTGTCTCAGATTGTGGACATTAACGTCCTGCACATGTGTGTAGATGTAATAAATGTGACAAAGTTATGATTCTCCAGATCATAGTGTTTTTGCTGCCCCCTACTGGCTCATTGTTGCCATTGTCTTTGTTAAGTCATTTGCTCATTAAAGATAAAGGGAATTGCTTTTGGACTGGGTCACATTTTTCCCCAAGTCTTAATCATTTTGTCTTGGATAATACATCCATCCATCTTCTACCTTATCGCCCAAAAAAATCATTGAGATCCATTCCTGACTTTTCCATAATGTTGCTAACAAATAAACAAACAAACAAACCAACGCTGGCAGAAGCACGACTTCCTTGATTGTAGCAAACCAGAAAACAGTCAGAGAGTGCAAACCTCCGCTAAGGCATAATCCAGCTGTACCGATGCTATAGACCAGTGGTGCCCAATCCTGGTCCTTGAGGGCCCCTATCCTGCATGTTTTAGATGTTTCCCTCTTCCAACACACCTGATTCAAATGATCAGGATCGTTATCAGGCTTCTGCAGAGATTGATGATCACTGAATCTAACACATGCAGGATAGGGGCCCTCGAAGACCAGGGTTGGGCACCCCTGCTATAGACTGAACACCGTTGCCCTCTTTTGGTGAAACAGCAAAACAAAGACCTTAACGAACTCGGGCAAAAGCATAATCGCCACAATGGGAGTAATAAAGTTCACAGAGACAGTTGTGTTCAGAATTTGTTAAAAAAAGAGAGACCTCTTCGACTTGATTGGATGGTTTCGGCAGGTCGTGGGCGTGCATGTCAAATTGTCGGGTTTGGAAATGATAGAAAAGAAAAGGCGTTCTTCCTGAACTATATGCTGCTCTGAAGGTGTATATCAGTCCCCACGGGCACGACGAGAGCACAGAATGAAATGAAACACCTAACGTCTTCCCAACCTCACCCCAGGAGAATCTGAAACAATCTCAGGAAACGGGTCAATAACAGGGTTGGGAGACTTGCCACGCCATCAGCAACACCAATCGCATTCTGCAAAGCGTGGCGTTGCATGTCGGAAGTTTGGCGTGCAGCTCACAAACACTCTGTTGTTGTTTCTACCTTCAGTACTTCTCCCTGCAATAATTTAAAACTCATCCGTGCTAACGTGAGTTCATTGTGTGCACGAATTAAGAGCGAACGACTGCACTAATGCACGCTGACAGCAGCTCTAGGTGATGGTTCTGAATAACAACAAAGTATCTTTAAAGCCGAATCCATCGGTATGAACTTGGAATGACAGCTGATTGACAGCTCGGTCGCCCTAGCACCACGGTAACCTCTTCGATTGTCATCAGTAGGTTTACACCTGGCAGCATCCAGCATCAAATATCTTCCGGATGAGTCCACAGTTATCCTCAGCGACTCGCGTAAATTTTTTTTCCTCCTCCAGGTATGCACAAACTCTGCAGGATGGTATGTAAACAATGCCACTGGCAGCCAAGCATAAGCCTTCATAAGCATTACAAATCCATTCTCTCTCCACTCAGTCTTACCTTGGCTAATCTGCATGAAGACCGAACTGTCACTGTCAGTAATTCACAAATGCTGCCGCTAAAGCATCGAGATAAATTAGCTTTACTTCATATTGAATGTTCTTTCTCCTCCATCTCCCCTCGCACACATACACGCACTCGAATGCCCCAGTTCAGTTTCCTATTTCAGCTCCAGTCAAGGATTAATGCGGCCGGCTATGGAGGCTGTCACTGCATCTTTCACTGCCACTACAGTGAGAAGCTCTTACTGTAGCTGCACTCCAGCGTGGCTGAAAAACCGTATGCTGATTGAGCCTCGCTGAGTGGTGTTGGGTGCAGGTAAGAGCAGACATTTCCAGGTCAGCCGAAGGCAATCAGTGTGCTCGCTGGGTGCCCACTTAGTGTGAGCCGGTGTCGGGGTGGGGGGAAAGTCATTACAGCAGCCTGAACATGGGGAGCTTTAGTAAAGCCAGAAATGGCAGTAAACATGGCAGCACCTTTCTGGTTCTAAATGGGTGGTTTCTAGCTAGCTGCCCGGCTCCGGGGACGGCAGAGCCAGTCTTTAGTCCTGAGTGAAATATCTCAGCAAGTACGAATTGTTGTGACACTGGGTTAGACGTTAATTGTTCCCAGAGAGTAATGGCTGACATAAATAAAACCTAACTGCTGTGTTTTCATTCAAGACTTTTTCACTTCCTGTTTAAAAAGGACCAATTATGCTCATTTCCTGCTTTTACATTTATAGTCCCGGCCTCCTCTAGAGTAGTTTTGAATAGATTGCAGTTGAAAAAAGTTCATATGTAACTTATAATGGCCGTTTACGCAGTCCTTCATTTCATCTTATGTCATAAATTTTTTGATACTTTCACTTTCGATTGCTAACATTAGAGAAAGCGACAGGAAATGGAAGCCGACTCTCCAACAGGTGACTTCTACGTACAGTCTATGCTATAAACAATCAAAGTAACGTAACATATTATAAAAGTAATTCCCATATTGAAAGAAGAGTACCAAAGCCACACTGAATACCACACTTTAACCTATTTAATTGTGAAAAGATCCAAAGTGTCTTAGAAGTTAAACTGCGAGAAGAAAGTGAAAAACAGTGGGAGAGGCAGAGAGGGGAACAATGTCCCTGAACTGAGTCACTGGGACTCCTTTCTTACGTTGAGCTACTTCCAAGAGAAAAAGTTTTATATTTTGCTCAAAGATTTAAAATGTGTCAAATAGACGAAAAGGTTCGACCACACTGGAATCAGAGCTGCTAACTTATAAGATTCAGACGGGCTTTGTTGTTGATTTGTCATACCAAAGCGGTCTCCCTTAAGTGTTGAAACGTTGCTAATAAAGGCTGTTTTCTACACAGGATGCACAGTCGTGTTTTGGCAGCTCTTTGAAGACCAGTTTCTCATTAATTACTGAGATTATGCCTTGAACAATGGGGACAATGTACAAGGTATCTAATGTGTGCAGCTTCAACCTGGATTATCCCTGCATTATTTACCCCTTATTTGGCCATGTAAGTTCAGCTGAGGTTACCAGTCACTTTTCAAGGGAGGCCTGACCAGGACAGACCACAGTGATGGAGATACCTGAAGACCCTTAGCCCTTCCTTTCCACCTGGACTTTTTATGCTTATTTTGATTTCAAATTTAACATGCAAAATCTACCATTCATGTGCAATTGCAGTGTTTTTGTTCACTACTACTCTAAAATCAAAATCTGTTTTTGTGTTTTTCTGCTATTCTTTCTTCACTGTTATTACACTCTTACAACACATAGTATATAGTAAATTGGCTACTTTGCTGGCTTCTGTGAGATGCGCTAGTGAATTTACCGTAATGACACCATATCCACTGTAAAGTGCAACATGTCAGGTCTCAGGAACCATTGGCATTTTTCCTATTGCGCAAACCGTGACATAATTACGGTAATCCAAAGACGCATGTGCAGACCTGTCGTCGACGATACGTCCGGATTGAAAGGGTTGAATACTTTACATTTTTGCACAATACTGTAAAAATACAGTAGTTTCAAGTCAATCGTTTTTATCTAGTGCACAAGAAGTGGATGTTTTGCTACTTTTATACTCATTGTAATCATGGTAAACGAACTATAGCACCTTTGTTTAGGTCTCAATTTACCCATTCACACACACCAATGGGAACAAAGCTACCGTGCAAGGCGCTAGCTAACATTTGGAGCAATGTAGAGTTCAATGTCTTGCTCAAGGACACTTGACACAAACCGCAAACATTACAATTCGTGGATGACCTGCTCTACAAGCTAAGCCACAGCCACCCTAATCATGTAATCAAATTTTAATGGAAGCTTGCAATTATCACAGTTTTCCCTCAGTGTGTGTCCTTGGCTAGCTAACGAACTACATAATGTTATAATGAAACTTTCCATCCCCCACTTCCATAGGGGCCACCTGTCACAATCTCAAAAAAAAAATCCTGAGAGCCCACTCACAGCAGTTACACGAGGAAGTTTAAAAATATGCTTCAAGTCTCATTTACATTCATATACCTTCAGTAAAGCCTTAATCTGGATTGATTAAAATAGCAGCATATCTGTTCGTTCAGAGCAGAACAACTGAGAACTGGGGCTGAAATCTTTTCCACGTTAAAGACATTAGATTCCACCTCCCGCCTTTTTTCTCATATTGCTCTAATCTTTTTATACAGCACCTGTCTCCCAGGTTTTTGTGGATATGCACATCATTACTTTCCTGTGCACCTACACAAAAATTTAGATTTCAGCCTCAAAATCTATATTAGTCACGAATGTTTGAGGTGCATTGAAGAGATGCATAAAACTTTAATCATTTTTCCCATCCGTTGTTTTGTACATGACCCCCGCCCTTCCTCTCACATCCTTTTTAATACAGCCTCTGCACTGGCGAACTACAGCCTATACTCCGCTGTGTGTTGTGTAGGGTAAAGTTATTTGTCCAATACAAGCAGATGTCAGACAGTGAAGTTTACAGGCCTGTAAAAACAGAGCATGAAAATCCATTAAAAAAAACAACAATTCATAACACAACACCACGCAGGCTGTGCAGTGGGGCTCAAGGGAAAACCAGTGTGTTATGACACCGTCAAGTCAATGGCGCATAGTAAGTAATGGGATGACTGATGTGAGCGATGATGAGTCTGGACTGGTCACCGGTCTGTTGGGGGTTTAGAAAGACGAGGATGGGGCAATCCCCGGGAAGTGTTGAGTCAGAGACACACACTGTTGTCGGGGAGAGTGCTAATGATTCTCGGTGCAGTCAGACTCATCTGTCTTCTTGTCAGGGCCCCATTGAGAGTGTAAAGTTGCACCAGCAAGTGCAACACAGAAAGTGTGATACACATGAAGGCATAAAGAACTGCTATCCTCCAGTGTGTGTCTGTGTGTGTGTGTGTGTGTGTGTGTGTGTGTGAGCGCATCCCTGGAGCCTTAGCACCACTTACCACATTCTGTCCAATCATGCTTGACAGAGGTTTGGTGGAGAGATCCTGTTGTCGTTGCCTCTGTTACACTGTCTGACTGCCAGGCTCACCTCTGGGGACAGGTAATGATAAGGCACACACACACACACACACACACACACTCAACTGTCTTCCCCTCCCCGTCAACATCAACCATCTGTTGTCGTCCAAGAACAGACACAAGAAGCCTATAAACTTCACTGTGCACGTGTTGCTGTTTTTTTTTTATAAATGTGCCGTTTGTGTAGCTGCAGTATCAAATTATCATCACCGAGATGCATCAAGGACTGTGTGAAGCTGTCTGTGTGAAAGTAAAGTGCTGCTTTTCTCTTTGAATGGGGAAAAAGGGGCAAAGGATTTTTCAGCAGCCTCGACTAAAGCTGTGCACTGACAGACAGATGGACTAACCGGCCAACATTACCACGCCTGGAGCCATGCCTCGAGCATGGGTAATAATTGTTGCAGCTCCAGAGACTTTGAATATTTTTACTTAAATCTGACTCGAAAGCTATCAGCAGAAGTTACTGTATTTCCTTAAATAGCGGTCGGGGCCTGTATTTACCTGAAGATAACTAAATCAGTAAATGCCTTTATTTCTAATTTCCTCAAATGTTTTTGTTTATAATGAAACAATTTGAATTTGTCGTGTTTAATCTGTCTTCACTGTTTTCCACCACTTTATACCAACTTGAATAATCAGTTAATCAAAGAACAATTTAACAGATTAATTGAAAAGAAAAATTATTGGTTGCAGTTTCAGTAAAATACTCTTTATTGTATTTATAGTACTGTATTTCCTCGAATCATTGGGGCCTTTGTGTCTAATTTTCTCTGTTTGATAAGTTTAATTATTATATTTTAACAGGAGCAAAACAGATGTAAACATAAAAGTTACTACAAATTAAAAGCACTCTTAATATGTTTTACTGGACAGAAACCTTTCATTTCTTAACCAGGCTTTTATTGTGATACTTCCTTTCCTGTTTTTCCCCCTGACCTCTATTTGAAGTCCATTTATTTATTTGTTCATATGAAGTCCTGCAATTTCCAGAGAGATAACTTGTACTTGATCATCTTTATTTTTCTGAAGAAGGTAATTTCCCTGTTAATGGACTAACTGGCAGATCTTGTGGTGTAAACAGGTGAATCTTTTATGTTGAAGTGGTTCAACATGTTTCACTTGAGGATGTGTGTTTACCTGAGGTGGTGAGAGAGAGCTCGATCACTGATTGATGATGTTGGCAATCCAACAATTAAAACTTCTGTTTTTCACAGTAAAAGCCTCTGAATTTTTAATGAATAGCCGGCGCACGTCTCATCGGTTTCCTGCAGAGCTCGTATCCTGCGAGCTGACGCTTTTTGTCACGACATCGCCACTTGAGCTGTCAGCGTAAATGTACTGTACGGTATTTTGAGCTCTGGATGGTGAATAATTTATTTCCTTCATCTTGTATGTACACAGATTTGCTTTGTGTGACATGAGGTATGTGACATTTGTTTTACAAGGAGGCTCATTTGTCATAAAGTACCTCCCTGTGATGTTCCTCGTCAAATCTCTAAGACAACTCCTTTCGTCCTAAAGATGCGACGATTCTTCTTATCTTCAGTCAATTTTTTTTTTTTCCCGCCATAGAGGAGACTTATTCTCAGCCTCCTTTGGGCCTGTTCCTTATCAAAAGCCACTCAAATTCACAAAGTGGGATAGTGCAGACCCAGCAGCCCCTGTAGGCAGATGATGAACCATCAGAAAACATCAGATTTTGGGTTTGTGAAGCTGTGATGAATCACAAAGTGGCTATGGATCGCTGTTGTGCAACCTGAAATGTGATAGATGCCCCCTGGATACTGTAAGATTTTGTGGAGAGGGGAGGTATTGTAAGTTTTTCACATTTCACGTTGGGAAAAGTTCATATTTTCGACACCCTCCAACTGCCAGTGGTATGAATATAAATGAGATCTAAATGGGATATTTTGGAGCGAAGACATCGGGGAGGGTGAAATTGGCTGACCTGCTCACAGAGAGAAGGGAATATTAAGCAAACTCCTCAGCCCACACTAGTCGTTGCTGATTCATCAAAAAAGGGAACAATCAATATGGAGCGATTAAAGCCTTTCTGAGAGGCTCGCTGGATGCTCTGTCCTTGCCTGGCAAAAATCAAATAGTCTTGTCTTCTTATTCTCCATGAGTGCGTTTTTCTGTGTGAGAAAGTGTGTGCGTTTGTTTCCAAGGCTCGGACCGTGATGGATTATTTATTCTTATTTTACGCTGATATTTTTGTTTTTTTTACGACTGGCTGAGGATGAAGAGTGGCAGACCTGCTTCCCCTGGTGGAGAGATGATGTGTTAGGTTACCGTTAGGTTAGGTCGACCCCTGGTTACTGTTGCTATGGCTGCCAATCCAGGGCTGCTGCTGTTTCCATTCAGTTGCAGATATATCACTTAACATGCACGGTGAGGTGACTTTTCTAACAATGATCCTTGACTTCAGACATAAGAAAAGCAAAGAGTATATCCACTGAATGACAGATTTTGATCGCTACAGTTTGTTAGCCATGCTTGTGTAGGTGCTTTACTTTGACACATACAAATATATTGTGCAAATTTCACATTTACTTGGATCTTTCTTAACTTAATAATAATAATGGTTTGGATTTATATTGCACTTTTTTCTAGATTGCCAGACTCAAAGTGCTTACGGAGACCATTATTCATTCATAACGATGGTGGTAAGCTAAGACTGACGGAGACATGGCTGCCAATTCGCACCTCCGACCACCACTAAACCATCCATTCAGCATTCATATACAGGGCAAGGTGGGTAAAGTGTCTTGCCCAAGGACACACTGACAATGACCTGGAGGAGTGGCAATTGAACCAACAACCCTTCAGTTGGTAGACGGCCACTCTACCACTGATCCATCCTAACTTATTGTATAATCTTGTTGTGAGAGAAATTTGTGCCACGCCCACTGTGAATGTGCTGTGATGATTGGAGGATCGGGGTTTGAGGGCGGGGCTTAGTAATGCCTATCTTGTAAAGTGAAGAAACAATATACAACAGGCAAATCATCAGACTCTTGCTTTGGAGTAGAGCAGTGATTCCCAACCTGTGGGCCGCGGACCCCTGGTGGGCTGCGAAGGTATTGCAAGTGGACCGCCCAATCATTTCCAGAATAGTGTGTAATTATATAAAAATAAAAATACCACAATGATGTTTTAGATGTTAAAACTCAGTTGAGCTGATGGACAGGTCCTTGAAAACTTATACTGAAGGTGTTGCACCATGTTGCAGGTGTCCAACCTTCAATTAAAAAGTGCTCTGAGAACATATTATATGGCCTCTGTGTTTTATGGGGTCGGAGGTGGGTCGCGAAAAAGTTGCGAACCACAAAGCGACATGTTAATGCCATGTTTTGTTACCGTGCACGTCTTCAGCTGTGAAAGGATCCAGGGTCGCTGCTGTTTCCAGGCTCATTAATCACACACGGGAAGGATTTTGATTTTCTTGTCGGACCCTTGCCAACAAAATGCCCAGTATTGAGTTATTCCTTTAAACAAGCCAACAGCTTCTGTAGTCGTATACATAAATAATGGCATCTTATTAAGATCCTGCAAGTTTCTTCTGGTAGAAAGTATTGATTGTTCGTGCAGTCCAAGTAAATTACGCCATAACCATCATGTGTCCAGTGGATGACATACAGTATATACAGAAAACAAAGCTGCAGGGTGTCCACCTGATGCATTGATTGGACTGTAGTGAGTCTACAGTGCTACCTGCAAGAGCTGCAGTCCAGAAGTGACAGAGCAGCAGATTCTGACAAGATAAAGAGTGTGCAATAAGAGCGTAAACAAGACATTGATTTACCGCCCGGCTGTATGGATTCTACAAGGAACGATGAGACACATTATTAGCATGTCTATTCACTAACTGTCTCCGCGTGCTAACAGTGTATGCACTAACAAGTCCAAGCACCGACTACATCTGTCTTACTCTGCTGTCTCACACTCCAGGCTACAGTTGTCTGTAGATGGTTTTCATTTTTTTGGGGTTTCT
Organism: Pseudochromis fuscus; assembly: GCA_900323345.1. Classification (NCBI taxonomy): domain Eukaryota; kingdom Metazoa; phylum Chordata; class Actinopteri; family Pseudochromidae; genus Pseudochromis; species Pseudochromis fuscus. The sequence goes on along the minus strand of OOFC01013152.1, from coordinate 10,482 downwards.
TGTCAAGTCTCATTTTAGCCTTTAGCTTCCCTTTAGCAGCCTTTCTCTGCCCGCCCCGCCATGTTCGTTTCGCCTGGAGCGAGGTCACCTCCAGCTGCTTTAAGCCAGCTCACATCATCACTCCTGGGAGGTTTTTTTTTTTTTACATATGCAACAGCGGTCCTCTCCCATCCCTCCCCACCCCTCTTTCTCCCTCCTTTCCATCCACACACTCATTTCATCCTGTGGGAGCTGAAAGACGTTTTAAATCGGTTCGGGAAATGAAGAGAGTGGCCGGGCGGCTCGGTCTGTCCGTCCCCGTGCTCGCAGACATTATTCATGCTGTCTAACCGCCAGCACAAGAGCGAGGGTCCTCCTGAAAGGCAAGTCGGCCGAGAGAGAGACACAAACACCTGATGCTCAGTAGATGCAGAGGAAGCAGTGAAAGGAGGGCAGGAGCTGACAGACAGGAAGAGGAGATGCTTTTCACACCATGCTGACTTAATTAGATTGACAGCCGCTGTACACTTTCCTGTGTGTTTTATTTTTCTCACTCCGTCAGATGAAGGACACATCTTCAGGGATCACCTCACGCTTCCTTTAACACAAGATCCTCCAACATTTACTGTTTGTTTTACACTTTGTACCCCCGCCAAGGAGCTGATGTTTTCACCTGCGTTGGTTTGTTTGTTTGTCCGTTTGCAGCATTACAGAAAAACTTATGAACAGATCTCAATGATTGTTTTTGGCGAGATCAGAAGATCGTACGAAGCTAACGTAACATCTAGCATTGGTTTGCTAGCTCGCATTTTGAAGCCAAGAGTTTAGCATCACAACGTCGCCATGTTGGTTGTTAGGAGCCAGAGGTGAGCATATTTGAATACCAAGGGACCAGGCATATGGCAAATCTGACCTTTGACCCAAGAATGCTCCCCAGTGTGTGTTGGTGTGCTGAGACACAAGTGGACAGCCACCTGTTCACACCTGTATTTAACATAGGTCTCCAAACTGTCCCGTTGACCACTTGTGTTCAGACGTCACTACTGCAACGTCGGGACCAGATGAGCGCCAGATTTTGTAAACAGTTAGCAACGTTAGCTAAAAGAGAGTGTTCAGCTGTTTCAGATGAGAGGACACGAGAGGTTCACTAGTCGCAGGCCTCGACCAAGGAGACTATACGCAAGACCAGCAGCTGCATTTTCTGTTAGGTCCTTATCAGGGACTCATCAGGACACATCAGTGCTTACACTACAAAAGATACGCAGCCATATGCACCACCCCCTGCACCGCTATGAGACGCAACTTCAAGTCTAATCTCGTTGAAGACCCGTCCTGTCAATCAAACTATCAATACTGCAAAATCTTCCTCTTTTTCAAGCCTAATATCTACTGAAAATGAGGATTTTTAAATTGAAGTCAGTTGTAGTTTTTTGGAGGCAGCATCTAGTGGCCATTGGTGGTGTTGCACTTTTGAGACCCGGTTGCTTCGTTCCATATACAGTCTATGA
>OOFC01013151.1:0-35081 GCA_900323345.1 Pseudochromis fuscus | reverse complement strand
CGTCAAAGCAACAGGTCCAAACAGAACTACACAGCACAGGTTGAAAACCAGGAAGTGACCTACCCCATGCAAGACTTCCCCAAATGAGAGGTGGGGAGGGGGGTGAAGTCATGCTGGACTACAGTGTTTTCATGGTGGAAAAATAAAGGTCTGCCACCTCAGCTCTCTGCTACACTGTCCTCTCTCCCTCTTCTGGTGTCAGTCTTTACTAAATTCCTCCACCTCCCATAAAAAAAATAAAAAAAAATCCATCCATCTGCAAAATATGAATCATCCCCATGGAACATTTCACAGAAGTTAGGGAAATGGTGGCTGCATCAAAAAGGATGAAATGACACTGCAACAGTGCCACCAAGTGGAAATAAAAATGGGTGTGCAGCGTCCTTATGTGTATGTGACGCGCTGAGCTCAGCCACCTTATTAAGAGACAAATTAAAGAGTAATTTGCTAAGTGTTGCTCAGCTTGATGCCGAGCTTTACCAGCTGTAAGATGCTCGATTAGTCCTATCCTCTCAGTGGAGACGTAGGAGCCTGAACAGGAGCTCTGCTTAATCTCTATTAGCACTAAACAAACCACTCAGTAAAACAAAAAGATCACAGGAAAGGTCTGGGAAGAGTTAAACTGCAGCAGATGCAGGACAAGATAGAGAGTCTGATCCTTATGATGCTAAATATTTCTCAGGAGTCTGCTGGCTGTCAAAAAGAAAATCATATTAGCGGACATATGAGCTCTGCTCTCGATCCCCCTTAACTTAAAATAAACCATGTGTGTCACTTAGACTTAATCTGACAACTGGACTCCTCAGCTTGAAGTCCAATCATGCGATGAAGATTTAACTCTGTCCAGCTATTGATGGACTGTAGATGTGTATGTGGGTCAGCAGTAAATCAGGATCTGCCAATTACAGCACAGCAGCCACTCTGCACTGGAGGATTATGTTTTCTCATTCTGGGAAGTCGTCTTTGACAGCACATCACATGAGGTTTACTCACTGCTACTCTGCAAACCGTCGCTGTTTGGAAATAGTTTGTGCTCTTCACACTGAGCTGACTGGACCTGTGGCTGTGCAGTCAGTGAATGAGAGAGAGAGGAAGAGTATTTTCATAAGTTTTGAAGCTCAGACGACATCATGAGCGAAAGAAACCAGAGGCGCTAAGCTGACCTGGACACACACACACACACACACACACACACACAGACGTCCACCACCACTGACCAAGCAAAAGCAAACACAAGCAGGGTGGCTTCTCGCTGCCACACTACTGAGACGCTGCTTCCTCTGTAAGTCTAACAAAGAGAAAAGAAACGCTCTCCAGAGGGGAAACAACTCTGCGCTAAAGTATCACACAAGGTGGAAAAAGCCGCAACTTACCGGCTATTCTGTCTCGCTCCATAACTCAACGGCTACCTCAAACAGCCACATGTAACCTCTCGCTTTTCTCTCCTCTCCTCTCCTCCCTCCCTTTTTTTCTGCATGGAGACTTCCCCTTTCTCCTGACTTAGTCACCCTGTCCCCCTCTTTTAACCCTCCCTCTCTCCTCCCTCCTTTTCCTCCCTCTGTCTCCGTTGCTCTTACTTCCTCCAAGTTTTAATGTCTTCAGTCTGTCAGGATAACAAGTGAACAGAACAGACATCCACGGCCATGTGCTGGTCATATGGAGTCCACTCTCTACTGCTTTCTTTGCTTTTTCCACAGCAAACTCTACTGGCTTTTTATCACAGTAGACACTTTTTCATTGTCTCTCTTTTAGCGAATTCTGTTATTCCTCTAATACTCTCGCTATAGTCTCCCTTTCTCTTTATCTCTCCTGCTCCCTGTGACACTGAAGCTGGATTACTCCTTTGAAACAGAGCTCCAGCCCAGTTGGCCAGAGGTCCTCATCTGAAAATAAACTCAGTCCATTTATTACAAGAGGAAAAAACTGTTCACCAAGAGATCCGGCGCTGTGCTAACGTCACATGCTCCTCCTTTGTAAAGCCAACGCTTAAAACAACGCACGGGACGTTTGGAGTGGATTCAAGAGGAGATCCAGTCTTTGTCTGAAAACACTTCAGTCCAGGATACTCACACATGAAGTGCTTCTCATCTGTACAAAAACCATCACAAGATCTGCTGACCTGCACATGTCCGCCAGTGTCTGCAGGAAATTACCTGACATTTCTCACAATCTGAATACATTATTATCATTATGTGAACCAAAACCAGATTGTGCTGTGAAAATCACTGGCATTTAACAGAGCTGCTCACACACACACACACACACACATCATCCCTGACCCTCTCTTCGCTGCTCAACAAGGTCAAGGGCCACTTAGCGGACTGCTGTCTAGGCAAGAAAAAATCACAAGAAAAATACGACACACGCAAGCTCACACACACGCCCATCTTTGTTGTGGTGTCAGAGAGAGGAGGAGTAACAGTCCTCCACGCCTTCATCTTCCTCTTTCTTATAACGAACATATCTTCTCAAAACAGCATCTTCCAGATTTGCACAAACTTGCTTGAGTAGGAAACACACCAACGTGCACGTATTTCTTTCTGCACACAAAACCGTGCATGCAAACGTGGACAAAGGACAAAAACACCCACACAGGCAGTTGAAGTCGATCTTTCTTCAGTGGGGCCAGTGCTCTGATAAAGCAGTGACATGACCTCCTCCAAACAGGCAGTGATGACAAGTCTTTCTCTATCTGAGCTGTCCCGACAGAGGTTCTGTTCTGTGTGGCCAAATATTTGTTTCAGTCTTTGTTTAAGATTTCTGAGCTGGTCAGAAGAAAACTAATCTTTTTGCTACATTTATTTACAGATCTGAGTAATGCAGGGAAATTCACACACACACACACACACACACACACACTCACACTCCACAGCTCCCACTCCCTTGCAGTCCCGAGGCCTTTTTTTGACATCTGCAGTAGAGACTTGAGGAGAAGCAGAGCAGAGGAAGCAGATTAGGGACATTCAAGTGTAGGTGTGATGTAAGAATTTGAGTAGATTTGGCCCCAATGAGGCCCTGAGACTAATACTAACGATCAGATTAAAAAATGATTTATATAACCCTATTCAGTGTGACTTAGCTATCTCTTTACATTGTTACCTCTTCGAAGGAGTTTATGTTTTCGCCTGTGTCTGTCTGTCTATCCTTCTGTTAGCAACATTACTGATAGACTACTCAACAGATCTTGATGCAGCTGCACTGTATGTACATTTGCATACATTTATAAACCCAAAGATTTGTATCTGAGAAAGTCCATCTCAGATAAGCTTATTTTAAACAGTGGAGAGTATTAACCACAGCTGCTGAGGAATTTATTCCACTGTGTAATGGTGTTGAAAATTGTGATAATATACCAGAGACTAGAGTGAGATCAAGATGGAATTATAAATGAGTCTGTGGAGCCGAATCCATATGGAGAGCAGGATGTTGATGCTGTGACAAAAAGTGTGCTTTTAAAAATAGAGACATGTCTCTTTTGGCCACTGGCTCTTTCTGCCCCGTGATCATTTTCCAGAGTTACAAAGCTGCACTTAATCACAGGGTCAGAATGAAAAAAAAAACAAAACACATGAAACGCACAACATGTGTTTATGCATTTGTTGACTCACTCTCACATGCACAACACACAAACACAGGACAAATATATGTAAACATGGAGGTGCTGCCTTTTGAAGTGTGTTTTTGCGCACAAGCTGCACACAAGGTTTTTTTTTTCTCTTACTGTTTTTTTGGATGGAGTGAAATGGAAATTCATCCCCAGAACCATCACACACACACACACACACACACACAAACACACACATATATATAGGCCTGTGGATGGCATTGATGATGAGTTAAATAGAGGTGCTACATAATAACTCCTCAGTGACAGACAGAATGAACATATTAAGGGAGGATTGAGGGCATGACATATGACATGATTTATTCTAATGCAACAAAAAATGAAGGCAAGGCATTCTTTTAAGTGTTTCTGACATTTTATTATTTCATTCATTCATTTAATTACTGTTCATTTTCCTAAAAATCTCACATAACCTACTTTGGGGTTTGTCCCCAGTAGTTAATTCACTGCAGTGCTTTGTAGCTTTATCTAAAGTGACACTGACCTTTGAGTTTTATTTATTCAAATGTGTTTTTTAAACAGCACAAGTATAAGTTAAAAGTCAAAAAAGGGCATCGTTAACCTAATACAGCTCATAAAAGCAGGCTTGTTAATTGGTTATACGCCGTACTGAACAAGCACATGGATTTAAACTGCTTTTCAAGAATATTTTTTCCCGTATGTTCAACATTTTTAGTGTTTCCCGCTGCAGCAGAACATTTTACAGCTGTTTACAGGACATTTGTTTGTTCGAGCTTGTGAAAGATATAATTCAGACAAACCTGATTCAGAGAGAACAGACTGAGAGGGCCTCCCTCACTCATACCTTTCACCACCTCCCCTCTCCATCATCTAAACCTGCTGGCGTGATGCAGCCAGACCCTCCTACCACACACACATAAACACACATAAAAATCTATGAACACACACACACACAAACGTAACCTCTCTTTTCCGCTGACTTACATACACACATACCAAACACGTAGCCTATATTTGCACCCGATGAGGCAGATGGTCATAAGGCGCAGACGGACACGTGCGCTCGTTCACTCATGCGGGACAAACGCAACCCCCACATCCCGCCCAAATAAAAACAGCGTATCACACATTGACTAAGAGTGGATGGTGAGCCTTGGGGTGCACATTAATGTAAGCCGTCACTTCAGAGCACGACCTATGGCCAAACGCGTGACTCAAACATGCTAAATTTAGTTATATAACAGTCAGAGCAAAAAGCTCACCAGCATGCCAGCCAACACTAAAGGGATGCCTGCAGGGCAGCGGTGCACAATGAAGGAGAAAGAACAGTGAGAAGAAGATAAAAGATAAAATGAGAAAGAGGAGGAGCGAGCAGGGGAAGTAGTGAAAGAGGTAAATGGAGGGGAAGAAGAAAGGAGATAAGGTGAAGGCTGAAAGCTTCTTGTGTCTTCAGGAGTCAAAGGTACATGTGAGAGGGACCCACTCAGAGAAATACCCTCTCTGTGTGCCAAGATGGGCACCAAGCACATATCCATTCATAGGTCAGTGTTGAGTTTGGCTGCTACTGTATGTTCTACTTTAAAAGAGCGTTTTTATAGAAGATATTTTCACATGTCACAGGTGAAGTAATAAAATGAATAATGGCTGAATTCCATTTAGCTGCTTTAGTCTGAGTTCCTGATATTGTGGGTGCTGGCTCAGTGTCACAATGGCATGGTTCACTGGAGCAGGAGAACAGAGCCATTATTAATGTTACTGATAACATTGAAATGTCTGCTATGAGGAGAAGGCCGAGTACATGTACAACCCAAAGTCCAAGCAACAACCTGCAGGGCTGAAAAATAAACAGCTAAATAACAAAAACTGCAGTTCCTTCAGTGGCCACTTGAGGCTCTCATAGTGAGTCAGTATTATATAGAAGGAACAAAGCTAGCATTACATTAGGATCTAAAAAGAGGAATATTTAGGGGCGGGGTTAGTTTAGTGAGACCAGCCCTGAAGTCGAGTCTCATACACACTGGGCCGTGTTCTCGGATTCAAGGGTCAGCCCCGCCTTCCTCACTCCTCCCTTCATATCCAAATATGGTCAATTCTGGCCACAAACAACTAATATGGTGACATTCAAATCCCGAACTCCTGACAACAGTCCACAAACCAATGGGTGATGTCCCCCACTCTTTTACCCACATTTCCTGCCTCTCTCCGCTGTCCTCTATAAAAAATAATAAAAAAAATATTATTACATTTTTTTTTCCAGGACACAACTGCTATATGATTACTAACAACTGAGTGATCAAGTTTACATACTTTACTTCAATGTGACTCTGAGTGATGATGGCATCACGTTAAAGTTTTGATCAATTTAAAAGTCTGTCTTCAACTTGCTTGGTGTCCCCGGAGACGTGTAGTTAAAGACAAAACTGGCCCACACTGACCACTGTGTAGCCAGTCTACTGCCTGTATGGACGTCATAATTCCTTTACACACACAAGTATAAATCTGGCTTTAAGTACACAAACATGCACCTATCAAAACACAGACACAAAAACATTACATCACATTGTGATGCAAAGACATATATAACCCACAGTGGCATGCTTAACTACACACACACACACACACACACACACACACACAGCCCAGTCTGCTCCCTCAAGTCCCTTCTTCCAAACATAGCAGCAGAGATTCAAGAATCCCATCTGTACGCAGGAGATGGAGGAGAGTGAAAAAGAGAAAACAGTGTGATGTGGTGCTGCTAGCCACAGTCTGATGACCTCACCAGAGAGCTACGCTGCACTCATCTTCCCCCTGATTCATTTCCATCATATACACATGCAGAGAGAGGAAGAGAAAAAGGTGCTGTCCTCCTCATTTGCGTCCCCTGCTGCTGCTGCTGCTCCAGCCTACACATACAACCTGAGGCATGTACGGGGACGACACAACTCTTCACATCAGTCATCTACAAGAGCCAAATTTAGAACAAGACCCCGCGCTCTCGTGCCAACCACAAAGAAATACATTTTTTTTAAAGCACTACTATTACTTGTTCCAGAGAAATGTGCCTTTTATCTTGAAAGTATTATTTTATTAAACTAAAAAAAAAAGGCAATTTATCCTTCAAATTACTGTTAGACACTAAGTGCACATCATCACAGCAATCTCAGATAAGAAGATTGATTGTGTCTCTGTTTTCCAATCAGACTGTCCAGCTCGTCTACTATTTTCCTTTAATATAAACAGCAATTTGTTTTTTTCTTCATTGCATCAGAAACGTTTGAACAATGCATTTCAGAACTGAATGCAAACTGGATCAGTCTGTGGCATGTGGTATGTTCATCTGCAGATTTAGAACTGCTGACCTGTTCACTCACAGTGAGTCTGGATTCAATAAAAACAATGAGTGACTGTCTGAGAATTGAAAATATATCATTTATATGCAATTTATTTATGTTTGTGGGGGAAACCCCTTTCAGATTTAACATGTCCTTGCTTGGTATTTCTGGTTGTCAATAGGGAGGATTGCAAACTGTTGGTAACGTTATGAAAAATAACAAAGTAGCAATCAATATTTATCCACTCCAACTCAAAATGCTACCTCTGTTTTCACTCGTGTTCATGTTGATGTCTAATATAAGAATTCCTTTTTAGAAACTACAAGAACATTTTCTTGTTTCCAGACAAAACACACACACACACACACACACACACACACACACAAGAGGAATAAATCTAGGACATGTTACAGATGTGAGTGCAGCTTTGCCACAGAGGCCAACATTTGGAGTTTCAGATGGTTCGACTTGAGGTGGTTTGGGCATCTGATCAGGATGCCCCCTGGTCGCCTCCCACTGGAGGTTTACCAAGATTTAACAGGCAGGGCCAACTGGGAGGAGACCCAGAGGTCAGCTCAGGACCCGCTGGCGAGATCATATCTCCCAGTTGGCCTGGCAGCGGTTGGGGATCCCCCCGGGATGAGTTGGAAGAAGTTGAGGGGGACAGGGACGTCTGGGCCTCTCTGCTCGCCCTGCTGCCACTGTGACCCACATGCACATAGTGGTTTAGAAGATGGATGGACAGGGATGGTTCAACTTTTTCAGCTTACCACCACTGCCTATTCTGTAACTGTTGTACCCACAGGAACTACAGCGAGAGGAATTACAGAAGCTGAGTTTATAAATAAGAGAATAACAATCAGAAAATATCTGATATGACACATGAATATCTGAGTTTGCTTGACTATACACCTGTTTAAAAGCAAAGAACAATGAAGAGAAGTCTTAGAGCATTACCTTACAATGAACATTTATTATAGTTGAAGGCAAAACTTATTAGTCTTGTTGTATTGCTTACAATGTCCTCAGTTTTAATCAACAATCCCCTTTATTTGGCTGTGTGAACAGATACCCTGGGGTGAATGATCAGTGACAAGCAGGGGGCCCTCTTTTATTGATTCAGGACCATAGACTGTATATAGAAATGAATGGGTGAAAGTGGAAAAAAAAGTCCCGATGGACACTTGATCCTGGCTCCAAAAAACTCTAACTCCAGTTGACTTCAATTCAAACATTGTAATTTTCTGTCCTGAAATACTCAGTCATTCTGATGTCATTAGCAAAAGTCAAGTCTTCTTATCAGTGATCTGCAGGTCCACTTGAGGAATGAAGGGGGTGTGGTGAGTTTGATCGACAGGTTTGATCTCCAATGAGACCAGACCTGAACTGTCTCAGTGACCCCAGGTTCAAGGGTCGACTCGCCCCCTCAATCCTCCCTTCATATCCAAATATGGTCACTTCTGGCTCCAAAAACCCAACATGGAAACATTCATACACCAAACTCCTGGTTTCAAAAGGAGTCCACAAACTAAAGGCCAATTCATACTTTCTCCGTCCGCATGGGTGCGTTGGTGCGCAAGGGTCCGCTTGACGTAAATCTCGTCATCGAACACGTCAGCAAGCGCTTGAGCGGACAGGCGCGGAGCCGTCCTCGTGCAGCTCAAAAAATGTGACCGTGTCGCCTGGGCGCAGAGGGCACGAGCAACTGAGCATGTGTGAAAATCAATACAAGCAACTGCACTGCACTTGCGCCAGCATATCAACACGGACGCCTTCGAGGAGAGACTTTGAGACGAGGTTTGCCGGTACCAAAACCTTTACAACACGTCTTTACACACGACGCGCATCTGCCAGGCGCACTCGCAAGCTGCAAAAATGAAGTATGAGTTGAGCGCGTCCGCATCCGCAGAGCGCGTCGGTAGTCCACTAGTGGCGTGCGCCCCCTTTGCAGAAAGTATGAATTGGCCTTTAGGGCTGATATGGGCTTTTATGAAAAATAGAAAGTCTAAGATGATCACTAATTTGGTGCAGGATGTTGGGGGAAAAAAATCAAATGAAGTCAATGGGATTCATCCTTTGAGGAGCATACATGTCTGTAAATAGTAAACAATTTCAATGCCATCCATCCTACAGTGAGTGATACAGTATTTTAGGATGGATCGAGGTGGCAGGCTAACCAATAGAGCAATAAATAAATGAAAAATCCCCACAGAGACACTTCATAACTACAAACACTTGATCACAAAGTCGTATCCACAGAAGATGCTTCACAGCTCATAAAATCAGCAGGCAAAACAAAGTGGGGAAAGTCATGGCCAAAGTCATTACTGCTGTTGAGTCAGCAACTGGCATGTCGTCGAGGCTGAGAAGCATTCAACCAATCCTCTGAGGAAACCAGATAAAATCCTGATGATAACTAATACATGACCCTGTGACTCACAACACACACACATAGACAGAGAGACGCACACTCACACAGTCCGTCCAGTCAAATCCAGTTCACAGAAAACCCCATTCCTTCAAGCAATAACTCACATAGGCTCCTCTCTTCCAGTTCTCTGACAATTTAAATCCCATTCTCAGGTCATTTGAACTGTCAGAGGCTGTAAAAGTGCTAGTAGTGCAGTCTGTGTGTCTGTCCATCCCAGCATGGCTGTGGTAACACTGCTGGCTATTTCCCCTTCACCATAAGGTAATCATTAGATGTGAGAGGGGGCTGGCAGCAGAGTACATAAAATGGGATATCCTCTAAGTTCTCAGATCCTTTGCAGGAAATAAGGGGTCTGTTGAAGCGATTGATAAATACGTGGACACTGTGTGGATATAGCAGGGCCACTGTGGAAGTCCTGACATCTTCCACCCACCCTCCAGGATTTTTGTAAAAACTGGTTTTGAGGTTTTGAGTGGCACTGAAGCAAGAATAAGAACAACCTGAAATGCTAGCTTCACAAATCCATATGAAATTTGTTAAGCTGGAACAATAACAGTCTGTCAGCAGCGCTTAGCGTTTGCTAAAGTGTGTAATATACCTCATTGTGCATTGTGCTGTTACACTCCACACTGCTTAACTGTGCATTAAGTAATCGAGTAAAGGTAAGCTTAGACGGGGCACGGATGAGAGGAGCAAAGCTATGTGATTTGGCTGATTATCATAAGGCACAGAGTCCTGCCACATAAGCCCGAGGCCTGCTGCTTTCACCTCCATCTCTGCAAATTAGCCTGAACTGATGGAGGGATGATGCTGGAAAGAGAAAGAAGGAGAAAGAGAAGTGAGTTCCTGTGGTTCCATGTGGCTTCAGACCTCTGTAATCAGCATGCCAAGCTCCTGATGTCTAAATCCACAACTCGGACCCAGACAGAATACACATACTTAACACAAATACACATACATACATGCACAAACACACACACACACACACAGGCACATGCACACAGATCCTGACATATGAGCTCTGCGGTGATTTCTGTTCATGTGGAGTTTGGCAAAAAAAAATCACGTCCCAAATAAATGTAAAACGACAGAGATTAAAATACATTATGCATTTATGTAGTGTTGTGCAGAGCCGTTGTGCAGTAGTCATATATAATTTATTAACATCTGAGTTTTCTGATTAGATTAAAATAAATCTTGGTGGAGCTCAACTCATATTGGGTTTGAAAATGTTACTTTTGATAAGAATGACTTAAATTCAGTTGAAAGAATTAATCAGTGCTCTAATTTAGGTACTGTTACTAAATAAATATTTTACAGTTTGTAACATACACGCTGATGCAAAGATACGGTAATACCTAATTTACGATTTTTTTGATGGGTTGCTTTGTGATGTTTTTTATTCTGCAGCTTTGCAACTGAATATAATGTGAAGAAGTGCATTATAATTAGATACTGGCCTCCAATCTATCTTTGCAAATGGTCGTACAATATCCTCCATCCTTCATGTCTTCATTTCTACTTCATGAAGAGGGTAAGATTAACATTATGGCCACAATTTCGCAACATTCATATCATTGGAAAGACGTGTAGTGGCTCAAAACATTTGCAACTGTAATACATAAATAAATAAATAAAAACCCTCATGACAGAACACTCAAGGTAATCTTTGTACTACATCAAATAATCATCATGCAAACTGCTCTCATTATGATCAGCTTATGATCTACTAATGGCATCTGCTTGTAACATCAGGTGTTTCTTTAATGAACATGCCGCAGAATTAATCACGAGTGGCTGGCTGGCTGCTCATCATAATAAGCAGCAGTGACATGGCCTGTTTTCATCCTTATGTTATTCACAGGGGGCTTTGTTAAGCAGAAACGTCATCATCGACCATCTCTATTTATAGGCAAACTCTGACACAGTGGCAGATGATGTCATACTTGCATGTGCGTGGCCGAGTGCGTAAGTGTGTGTGTATCTGTCCGCACAAATTCAAAGGGTATATGGGACTATTCATCGGGGTAGAGAGCATGCATTGTTGAGGCATGGGTCAGCATTTCAGAGCCCAAAGCTAAGTTACAACAACATATGTCACTTCTTGTAGTGGGAGGGAAGACATTAGGCTAATAGCTGTGGGGAGGTTTATCTAAGGAGAAAAAGTTTAGAGGTTTCAATGGGAGAAACTTTGGTTGAATGACTTGTATCTGAGGCAACCCTCGCAGGCTTAAGACAGCGAGCTTTTTGTACTTGGCACTTCTGTCTGATAAAAGTAATACTCAAGCAGGGGCTCTAATGTGATAAGGATTATATGAAGCGGAGAGCTCAGCAGCTTGACTCTAAGGTGGTGAATTAAACAGACGCTGAATCCAAAGATGGTCTTATTATCACAGGGAGTTTGTAGTGAACGCTGTGGCAGTTCAGGCCAATATATGACTCAGACTGAAGGGAATCTGTCACTGAAGGGCCATTGTTGAGGAGAAATAAAGACATGTATTGACTCCCCTCATCTGCTGTTTCTCCGTGGGACCTACTGGTGTGATTTAGTGGGAGGATGGATAAAGTGATTGATGCTGGAGTTTGAAGTGTTGTGGCATTTTTAAGATACCAGTTAGTCCCAGTGTTACTCTAGTCATAAAAATGTGATCATGGGACTCGTCCTGTAGTGTTTCTGCTTTTCGGTGCGATGCTGCTAGTTGATTAAATATAACACACTTATCTTATTGATGCTGTCATGGACTGTAGAATAACATTTAAAACTAGTGATATTGATTAATCATTCATTCTTTAGCAAATATGTTACCACATTCCTTCATTTCAGAGGACGACAAAAAATGTACCTTCATGGCTCTCTGTGATGCAGTGTTACCACATTTTTTTGGAGACATTTTTACCCTAGAATGGCAAGTAACTTGTAAGTGTATGGAAAATAATCAAGAAAATCCCTTTTATTTATAATGAGCAAATGTTTTAACCCTTTATTGAGCAAGCTACAATATTTACTAACTTCAGCGGACTACAAAAATGGCATCTTCCCACTTCTCTGTGATGCAGTTGAATCACATATATTTTTGTACATGAACACTTTTTGGAAAAATGTTTACAATAGTAGAGCAAGCAACTACCGTATTTCCTGGACTATTGAGCGCACCTGTCTATACGCCACACCTGTCTATAAGCTGCTATTGAATTTATTCAAACAGTTTCATGTGGTCCACTCTGACCAGGTCTGATGTGACGACGCTAAATGTATCGGCGGCACGGAGCTTGCTAGCTTGTAAAAAGCCAACGAGCTTCATGCTGCTGATACATGAGAAACACTGGTGTTTACGTTCAAAGCATCGGAAAAACGTAGGGGCTTATAGTCCGGAAAATACGGTACTCAATAATAAACTCACGGGGACATGGGGCCTTATTTTCTTTGGGGATTAATATAATGTTCTCTCACCTTCACTGACAGACTGCAGATGGTATTTACATCAAGATGATCATTATCTGAGAGGTAAAATTTGAGCTTTTAATCAAGACATTAGCTCCAGAATGACACCTTCAGATTGATTGTGTTAGCCAAATACAACAGTGTAAGCTAACATTTGAGATCAATAAGTTCCACTAAAACATATTTTTACACCACGCAATGAGAAAACTGTCCCTGTTTTGCAGCTGGGTCCAGATTCCCACTAAACCTTGACCCAGAATCTCTGCTCCTCGGCTCTGTGCTGATGGATCAGAGGGGAACACATGCAGGGTTCAGGCCATACTGGATTTACTGTAAATACGAGCTGCTGACGGGGAGAAATTCCCTGTGTCATCTCCACTCTCGGCGGTAATTGCGAGCAGGGCGTGGGAATAAGTTTGAGAGGCCGCCATTTGTCCTGCGTGTGGTCGCAGATCGCACAAGTGTGACGACACAAGCTGCGAGCGTGAGAGAAAAAATCACGACCTCGCTGCAATTTAATGTAATTCATCTCCTGCTCTGTAATTTTAATTGAGGAAAATTATGGATAGAAAAATACTATTGTGGATAACCAGATGACCGCAGTTAGTCGAGTGTACGTCTGTTAAACCCATGATGACTCCATCGTCCATCGATACCCACAAATCAGCAAACAGCAACACAGTCAAGCATTCATTCAAAAACAACCATGACACAACTCTTTGACAGCCGATCATTCAACACCAAAACACACGACGTAAATCACTTTTTTTAAAATCCTTGAATCATCGGCCCTCCGGTGCTGTACATGACGAGAAAATGACTCGTAGCAGGAAGGTGTGTCCAATACTGCGGCATCGGAGGACGAGCGGCGTGCCCGAGGCCGGGTCAGGACCCGTCATGATGCTCAACCTCAGCAATAACAAGAGGGCCGACGGAGGGACAGGGGTTATGGAAAGTTTTGTTCAGCTGTCATAAAGTGTTACTCAGTGACTCCCTGTACATTGATTCAGAGGAAACAGCAGATGATGGGTTGTTCCATTCGGCGATGGGGCGGGGGGGTGAAACGGCGTGTATGTGCATGTGCCGCACGGTGTTTCTCCTCCTCTTGTTTACTCTCCTCTTCATCTCCTTTCCTTGTAAACAGCTTCTCCTGGTCTGTGATGGTCGTCTTTGGTTATTAATGATCTACTTCCTGTTTGTTTTTTCCTTTGCTTGTCTGGTTTGTTTGTCTCCTCCTCCTCTTGTTTCTCCTCGTCCTCTTCCTCCTTTCCTCACATCACCTTTTGTTACTGTTTCTCCTCAATTTGACTTCTTTGTTTCGAAATTTGTTTCATCTTTTCTTGTCTGATCCTTTCATTTATTCTTCTTTTCCTCCTCCTCGTACTTCCTTCTTTTCTTGTAACTGTCCCACTTGGTTTATTTCTGTCTCTTTTTTGTTTCATAGTTTCTTCTCTTCTCCTCTTTACTGTCTTTCCTTTTTCCATCTCTCACTTTTTCATTATCCTGTTTGTTTGCAGCCTCCATACCTCGATTTATCTTCTCCTCCTCGTCTCCTCTGTCCTTCTTCCTCCTTTCCTCACATTACTTTTTGTTTCATTGTTGCGACTCAGTTTTACATTTTTGTTTCTAATTTTATTTCATCTTTTCTTGTCAACTTCTTTCATTCACTCATCTTTTCCTCCTCCTCTTACTCCCTTCTTTTCTTGCTTCCTTCCACTTTTTTCTCTCTCATGTTTTCATCCTCTCCTTTGTTTGCATCCTCCTCGTGTCCTCTGTCCTCATTGCCTCCATCCTTTGCTTTATTTGTCTTCTCCCACCTCCTCTTCCTCTCCTGACCCCCTCCTCCCATGTCTCCTCTCCTTGTTTCTCCTCCTGTTCTTCATCTGTTCGTCCCGCCCTCATCGTCCCCCCTCTCCTTTTGTTTTTTTTTTCTTCTCAACATGTGCAGCATCCAGACAAAGATGTGCAGCATCCATGTGTGTATACATGTCCACACGCCTGTTTACTGTACGCACACATCTGCACAACACTCTGCAGCGAGTGTTTTCAGACAAATTTCCTCTTGATCTTTTTATTTACATTTTCCAAAGCCAAAAACAGCAGCGCATTTTTTTTCCTCTCTCCTCTTCACAGAGTAACAACCAAAACATGAGTTGTTATCAAGCTCCCATATCCCACGTCACTCAAGGAAACACCCATCACGACTGACAAGTGTTTATCGTTTCATACGACACTACATGCGAGTCCCGACCCCCCGAGGCGGTGACGGTGTATCCTCCACAGGCTCAAACAAGCTATACACCTTCAGCCTCCATCATGGCGTCCCCAGACTCAGACAGACTTACAGGCACCAGAAGAGTCACCTCAGTGTTGACCTCAGGACCCCTCAGGGTACGGCTCCTATCCCCAGACATCCAAACCAGTTTTTAGATCATCTCACACCTGTGTGTTGAAGCCATAGCTCCTGAAGCCTGACACATTACATATAGAGACATGTGTCTTCTGCATCAAGTTGATAAATCACACTGCAGCAAACAGACAGAGGAGCTCGAGTGTCTCGGTGTCGGTGAATGACAAAAGGTACGACTGATTATCTGTCAGGAGTAAATCTGTCAAACAGTTTGTCTTCATATGTCTCTTCTGAGGCTCTTGTTAATACAGTTGGACAAATCTGAGCAGATGAAGAATGAGACGGTGCAGCATCACCTATAGATGCAAAGGGCGGTGACCATGGATGATGCATTATTAACTATGTAAGACTGTAGTGTTGCTATTTCACCACAAGAGGGCGACAGTGTTCAGTCTTTAGCATCAGCTGGATTAAGCCTTGGTGGAGGTTTGTTATCTCTACTTCTGGAGACTGAATAGAAATGGACGAATCCACCGGGTCTCAAAAGTGAAGCCAGTGTAACAAAAAGTGCAATACCACCGACAGCCACTAGATGCTAATTCCAAGAAAACTCCAATGGTGGCTAGCGCCTTGCATGGCAGCTCGGTAGCCATTGGTGTGTGAGTGTGTGTGTGAATGGGTGAATGAGTGGCCTTGTAAAGCGCTTTGGGACCTAGCTAAGGTCATGAAAGCGCTATATAAATGTACTGCATTTACCATTTACCATTTCCACAAGTTATTCTGATGTCATCAGTTAAAGTCAGCTCTTCTTCTCAGTGGTCCATCTGAAAATCATTTATCATTAAGAAGATATTAAGGTTTGAAATAGAGGAAGATTTAGGGGTGTGGTTAGTTTGATTGACAGGTCTGATCTTCAATAATTTACAAGTGGTTTGGACGCTCATTCACCGGTGAAGTCCTGTGATTTATACTCTGGACAGTGACCTCAGGTTCAAGGGTCAGACCCGCCTCCTCACTCCTCCTTTCATATCCAAATATGGTCAATTCTGGCTCCAAACAAACACCATAGCGATGTTCAGACACCAAACTCCTGCCTTCAAAATGCGTGTCCACAAACCAACATCACGCTTGCTTCATTCATTTGTATAGAGCGTCTATGGTGGTGACATTTCTTAGAGTCCATATGCTGCTTGTGTGAAATTTGAAATTTGCCTTAAAGTCTAAAATAACAGCTGAAAACTGTCAAAAAGTAAATATACTTCTTGGAGCTCTTGAACTACAATGAACACTGTCTGATTAGTTCTGGGGTCAAAGACAACAAAATAAAAAAAAATAAATAAAAAGATATTTAGTTTGCGGTGGTGCACAGCTAAGTTATTACTCTTATTATTAATATTTAACATTGAGTATTATCTCATATTATTCTAATGTGGAAAAAACACAACAAAAACAGTGTAAATGTGAGTTCAGGTGCTGCTGCACCACTGCCTCAGGCACCTCTCCGGTGAACTCACGTCGGCTCCTAGCGGCCAGAGGGAGAACTGCAACAAGCTGAGGCTTTATTAGATCTGAGACTGAAACTCACTGCTGCTTATACCTGATATGCCCTCACAAAAACTCTCTCTCTATGAAGCAATACTTTAAAGAGAAGGATTAATCACCTGAATATATTTATAGGGGAAAACAACTGTAGGTATGAGGAATAATATTAAAATGTAGATGAAAAAAATGCACAAAAACTGTATTTAAGAATATCAGGAAAATAATGATGCTGTGCAGCTACTGATGTCACATTGAACTATAAATAAAATGAATATAGTGCAGGTATGTGGCGTGTAACACCAGAGTGACTTTGCAGCGTCTCTCAGTGGACATGTCCGTGGGGACTGATGGATGGACTCTGTGAGGAAACACTGGTCCATTAAGAGTCTGAGGGCGACACACTGAAGTCGTCCCGCAGTGGAAAGCGCGTTTTTCCTCCCTCTCTCTCCCTCTCTCCCCCTCTCTCTCTCTCTCACTAAGAGGATAAGCTCGTCCCTTTTTCTCCCCTCTCCGTGATTGGACGAGGCCACTTCTCAGGAATGGCATCAAACTATTTAAATAGCACTTTGTCCCCCCTTCGGCTTTAAAGGAAGTTTTTTAGCGGACGATACCAGAAGAGACAAGTTTTCAATTAATTCAGAAAAAACGCGCAAGGTTATTTCTCTACTTTTTGCGTTGGAACTTTTTTTTCTTCTTCTTTTAAATAACTTGCATTGCAGTGACTCTTGAGGATTATTGTTGGATTTCTACACGTTTTTCGGGATTTTATCACTTTGGATCTGCTGTTTTATTTTAGCAGGTGAGTGGCAAATATTGTGCTGTTTGTGCAGCTGTTCAGTTATTGATCAGTGGTGTTTTATTGAGTATTCAACCTGTTGCGCGCTGACTTTTTTTTTGCATTGTGTTATAAATGATTAGACTGAAGTTTTTTGTTGTTGTTATCTGCAGGCAGTAGGTTGGTGTTTCACCATGAAGCTGACAGGAATATTTTTGCTATTGATGCTTTGGACCTGCGAGAGCGCGAGAGTCGCAGGTGAGTTTGTCTCAAGTGACTCATTTAACTTCTTCTTAGAGTTTTATTTCTTTTTATTTGAAGATGTTAGAAAGTTTGCGGAGCTTTGAAAACAAAAGAAGTCCAATGCACTGCCAGACAAAGGCTGACTGCTTCTTATTATTCACCCCGCAGAGAGTCGGGACGACAATAGCGTGTATGACTTGTTTGAGCTCGTCCAAGTCCCCAGTACGAACCACGGGGTCACCATGGTGAAAGGAGACGACCCGTACAGCCCCGCCTACAAGATCCTCAACCCGGACCTGATTCCCCCGGTCCCCGAGAGCGCCTTAAGGGACCTGATCGACTCCATCCACGCCGAGAGGGGCTTCCTCCTGCTGCTCAACTTCAAGCAGTTCAAACGCACCAGGGGAAGCCTCCTGACCGTGGAGAAGCAGGACGGCTCCGGACCCGTGTTTGAGATCGTCTCCAACGGCAAGGCGAACACCTTGGACATAGTTTTCTCCACCGAGAACAAGCAGCAGGTGGTTTCCATCGAAGATGTGGATCTGGCCACGGGTCACTGGAAGAATATCACGCTGTTCGTGCAGGAGGACCGGGCGCAGCTGTACACGGGATGCGACGATGTCAACACCGCCGAGCTGGATGCGCCAATTCAAAGCATCCTGACGCAGGAGACTCCAGCCAGCGCGAAGCTCAGGATCGGAAAGGGAGCCGTGAAGGACAGATTCATGGTGAGAGCACGGGTCATTACAAGAGGGAGATCGAGGGTTAAAGTTGGAGAGGGATTGTTTTTATTTCAGTGGGGCGTTCAGTTTAAAAACTTCATGCGTAATTGTGCCAGAATGCGTAAAAGCGCACATAGGTCAGGATAAAGTGATTGCCTTTCCTCTTATGCAGTGTTAAGTGGTTTTATTTTCTGATGTCCTGGATCACAGGCTAAACACAACATTAATACTTGCAGGGGGTCCTGCAAAACGTGCGGTTTGTGTTTGGAACAACACTGGACGCCATCCTCCGCAACAAAGGATGCCAGAACGGTGAGTAAATCCCCACTGAGGCGCTGTGTGTTTATCTGATCCATAAACTGCCAAATCACAGTAAGTTCTTATCAAAGAAATGTGTATATACTTAATTTCCCTCCTGATTTCTACATAAAAACACCCGCTAAGAAGCTGTTTACCACTTGTCACAGAGGAATGCGAGTTCTCAAATACCTCAGGGTACTGTGGTCTCAAAGTATGTTCTCTGGGCTCTGCAGTATTGCTAACTAATTTCTTTTTCTAATAATTTATAGCAGAGTGTGGGATGTGTGACATTAAGTACAAATGCCCGTCTTTATTAATAAATCGAGGATTAGGATGAGTCTGCAGATTTGAGATTTGATTTATGGCTCTGTCTCTTTCAGCCGTGACTTCTGACACCATGCTCCTGAAGAACCTCAACGGCTCCTCGGCCATCAGAACAGAGTACACCGGACATAAGACAAAAGGTAAACACCGCTGCACCTGACTCTGACATGTGGACTGTGTTGTGCTAGCTCAAGTCTTTTCATTTGTCCTCAGTCTGCTGACTCAACTGCTTGCTTTTTTGTCCTATTGAAGACCTGCAGATGGTCTGTGGCTTCTCCTGTGAGGACCTGGTCAGCATGTTTAAGGAGCTGAAGGGCCTCGGTGTGGTGGTCAAGGAGCTGTCCAACGAACTCCGCCAGCTGGTAAGGAGAAAACCCAAGAGAGCGTCTGGCAGAGCCCAGTGGAGCGTCTGCCAGTCTGCTGCCTTTCTGCCTGCCTCTGTGTGTGTGTGTGTGTGTGTGTGGTCTCTGGATTACCATCATCAAGTGTGTACAGCTGTCCAGCAAAATAACATTGGCCATATACTGTATGTTCAGCTAAGGAGATGTGGTCGCTCTAATATGTGGATGTGAAATTCACTAAATCAGTGCCTGGATAACTTTATGGCATTAGTTCAAAACTGTTCCCAAACTTATTTGGAAGTTTTAGTTAAATATATTTTACTCTGAACATCACGTCATTTTGTTTTGACTGACATAATAAAGTTGTATAATTCCTGCATATCGCCACTTTTCTGTGTGTGTGTGTGTGTGTCTGTGTAAAAATGCACAGACTGATTTCCTCTTCCCCCCCCAGACGGATGAGAACAGGCTGATCAAATCCCGCATTGGCATCCACAGCGGCGTCTGCATCCACAACGGCATTGTGCGCAAGAACAGAGACGAGTGGACCGTCGACGACTGCACCGAGTGCACTTGTCAGGTGAGGCCTCCGGCGCTGCACCCACATCAGTTTCTGTTGTGTCTAAAGTGCTTAAACACACGTGTGAGGGGACACGCTCAGTGCTCTGACTTGTCTTTACATGCACACACACACACACTTGTAAATAAAGACAACCCCACACCACACACACTTCAGCAGCACTTAACTGATCTGGTCAGTAATTAGTAGTGTGACGGCTTGGCAGGAGGCCAGCAGCCTTTACAGTTGTAATGACAGGGCTGTTGTCAGAGGTTCAACTTGAGTGTGGCCTTGAGGGACTTGACCAGACTTTAAGTGATGCATCGCTCTTCATTAGGAACAAGAGCTTGGCTCAGACGAGTGGAAAAGAAGGTTTAGGTGCAAAATAATTGGCAGGGAAGCTCCCTGCGTTTCACCAGTGGGGTTTATTTCCTGATTTCCTCTTCTACTGATGCTCTAGTTTCCTCTTTCCACCACTGTCAATAATCAGAACCAGGAGGGGGAGCATTAGTATGAGGCAGTTGTTATGCCTGAGTCATTCACAGTGCACCCACACAGGTTGTGCTGGCAGGCTAGCTTTACTTGTTTGGGGCTCAGTGCCCAGTCTGACTCCATGATGAAGCTAACATCCCTTATTAGGATGCTGGCCCCACTCCCACCCTCCCCTGACCCAGTGGGCAGGTGGTTGTCTGTGGGGGTCTCCGTTCTCAGCCAGAGCTCTGCTGCCTTTTAGCTCTGTGCAAACGTTAATGAGTCGGTTGCACGGACCTGGACGGAGACTTGGATGAGAAATTATCTTGCAACACGCACTCATTTAAATAAGTTTACACAACCATTAACTCCATATTAGCGACTGGGTTTTGTAGCGTCTCAGCTCTGTTTGGGGAATGGGAGTCGACGCAGCACCTGGACTGAATTTAAAACAAAAAAAGCACTGGGTGATATTCACATACTGGAGCTAATGTACAAACATGAATTTGATCTGTGCCTGTGCAGAACTCTGCTACCGTGTGCCGCAAGATCTCCTGCCCCCTGATCCCCTGCGCTAACGCTACCGTTCCCGATGGCGAGTGCTGCCCGCGCTGTGGAACACGTAAGTCCAACACGTATTGTTAAAGCTACAGAAGCCTGCACTGTAGTTACACCTATGTAAACCTGAGGTATAAATATCTAGACTGTATACACTTCAAATCACAGGCGACGCTTTCAAACACTGCAACGTTCCCTCACAGAACCGTTTGTGTTATTTGCCACATAAAACAAAAAACCACAAATATTTCTCTAGATGTAAAAGTTTCTATTTAAGAAAAAAACACACAAATTTTAAAGATGATTTAACTGCAATAACATCCGAGTAAATGAAAGGGTGCCTATGTGTTTGGCACATTGGCGCTTTGTGCTCTATAACGTCGTTGAATCTTCGAGTTGAAATGGCTGTAATTTGCCAAATTGGCTAAAGGGGGGAGTGGAAAATTGGTGGGCTGTTTAGTGAAGCCTTTTTTTACATGAATAGAAGTGACATGTTCTTCATACCTATGCAGGCTTGGCTGCAATGCTTTCCTCAAACCTAAATAAACAAGGAGAGCCGCATTCATCCCAACCTCAGCCACTTGTTGAAGTCATTACACACCCAGGGCCATGTTTTTGGAATCTGTTTCCTCTTTGGGAAAACATAAGCCAACGGGGCATCCCTATGCATCCTGAGGACAGTGGGCCTTTCTGTTTCTGCAGCTCCTCTCAGAGCGTTCGTCCTCTGCCTTTGCTCTCAACAGAGGACCTTCTCTGTGTCGGAGTCCCAGCTAAATCCACACTATTAGTCCTCCGCTTTAAGAGCTTTCCCTCCTCATTTAGGCTCGGGGGTGTTTGCGAGGGGGTGCTGCCTCGCTGGAATAGCTCTTTTATTGTCTCCCTCTTCCCCTCTTTCTCATATTCTCTGCCTCTCCCTCCTGCTCAGCGAGCGACTATGCAGAGGACGGCTGGTCGCCGTGGTCTGAATGGACCCATTGTTCCGTGTCATGTGGGCGTGGCATCCAGCAGCGTGGGCGCTCTTGCGACCGTATCAATAACAACTGTGAGGGCACCTCTGTGCAGACCCGCGACTGCTACCTCCAGGAGTGCGACAAGCGCTGTGAGTTTACACAACATCCACCCACATCAAACACACACCAGATTAATTCACGTGTAGCTTGATGTGTTATTTTAATGCTGCAGTGGTCCAACACTTTGCTTCCTACAACTGACCTCTGACCTTTTTTTTTGTTGTTGCCACTATCAGTCAAGCAGGACGGAAACTGGAGCCACTGGTCACCCTGGTCATCGTGCTCAGTCACCTGTGGTTCTGGTGTCATCACCCGCATCCGCCTCTGCAACTCCCCCACCCCTCAGCTCGGAGGCAAGGACTGCGAAGGAGAGGGTCGGCAAACCGATAAGTGTCAGAAGTCTCCATGTCCCAGTAAGTTTAATCTCCTTCCATTCACACAGTGTTTTGTTGTATATAACAAGAAAGTTAATGGATGTTCTCATCTCCATCAGTCAATGGCAACTGGGGACCATGGTCGCCCTGGGATACATGCAGTCTCACCTGTGGGGGTGGGGTCCAGACTCGCAAACGCCTGTGCAACGATCCTGCACCAAAACATGGAGGCAAGGAGTGCGTCGGTGATGCCAAAGACACCCAGAGGTGCAACAAGAAAGCCTGCCCCATCGGTGAGTCATTTTAATCACCTCTCCATCTTCTACGTATCTGTAATATTTCAGTAATTGTGCTTTTAATGTGAAGTGATTTCTGCATAATTGACATTTTTTTGTCATACTTTTTATTTCAAAGGTTTTTAATGATTTTGATACATTCCTATAAATCACTCATCCCATGAGATCATACCTGGACTGGAAGATTAAATCTTGATAATGAGATATCATTGTTGTTTTTTTTAAAGATGGCTGCTTGTCCAACCCCTGCTTTGCCGGAGCTAAATGCACCAGTTTCCCAGATGGTTCCTGGAAGTGTGGAAAGTGCCCAGGCGGCTACACCGGCAACGGTATCAAGTGTAAAGACATTGACGAGGTAATTTTTCCACCATATAATGAGGCCACTTACAAACGTTGCTTGATGCTTCAGCTCAAAGTCTCCGGGTTAATGATCACAACTGTTCTTTCCCTCTTTAAAAACAGTGCAAGGAAGTCCCAGACGCCTGCTTTGAGTTTAATGGTGTGCACCGCTGTAAGAACACTGATCCTGGCTACAACTGTCTGCCCTGCCCTCCTCGCTACTCAGGACCACAGCCATTTGGAAGAGGCGTGGAGCAGGCCACTGCTGATAAACAGGCAAGTACAGTCTTGTTTTTGTGTCCAACCAATCAGAGAACAGTGAAAAAAGGCAAATGTCCTAACAGAGGGAGATTAGAGTTGATAAATACAAGCTGATAGCAAGAACACTTGCATCTCCAGGGCAGGATCCTGCTCGTGTATTATGAGGAATGTCTGTCTTCCTGGAGGACAGAATGTCCTTCATTTGGACTGTGCACAGCCAGTCTGACGACCACCGGTGCAGACTATTCATCTTGCATTTCAATCTGCAGGTGTGCACGCCCCGTAATCCCTGCCTCGACGGGAGCCACGACTGCAACAAAAACGCCCGCTGCAACTACCTCGGACACTTCGCTGATCCCATGTACCGCTGTGAGTGCAAGCCTGGTTACGCTGGCAACGGCCATATCTGCGGAGAGGACACAGATCTGGACGGATGGCCCAACGCTGACCTGGTCTGTGTGGAGAACGCCACCTACCACTGCAAAAAGGTTTGTAGTGGCGATGCTGCAAAGCTCTAAGATGACGAGGGACGAGACGATAAATCACTTATAATGTTTGTTGTCTTTTATTCAGGACAACTGCCCCAACCTCCCGAACTCGGGGCAGGAAGATTACGACAAGGATGGTATTGGAGACGCTTGCGACAATGATGATGACAACGACGGCATTCCTGATGATAGGGTGAGTACAAATTTCCAGATTGGTCCAAACAGTGCACAACGACTGTGTCTGTGTGTGTGTGTGTGTGGTGATGGTGATTTTAGCATTCATCATTCATGCTGTCTAATAAAAAGGCAGGTGGACGGGGGAAAGGGGAGGGGCGGCTCAGCAGGAAAGCAAATGTTTCTTCCCGGCCTGAGCCAAAACCTCAAATTCCATCGCTGAGGTAGAGCTCTGAAGGAGCTGCACTGTGTGCCGCTAATCCCAACATTAGATTTGGGATAAAATAAAGCACCTTTTCATCCCGCGTCGCTCCCACCCTGCAAACACACAGGCAGCAAATGACAAGCACAGCAGCTGAACACTTTTATCCATCCCTCTTTCTGAAACAGGACAACTGCCCGTTCGTGTACAATCCCAGGCAGTATGACTACGATCGCGATGACGTGGGTGACCGCTGCGACAACTGCCCCTACAATAGTAACCCAGACCAGACGGACACAGACAACAACGGTGAAGGAGACGCCTGTGCTGTGGACATCGATGGAGATGGTGAGAACTGGAAACTTGAATTAAAATGAACAAATACTTTGTGCCAGATTATTATTTTTTTATATCAAATGTTTCCGTTCACCCGCCAGGCATTCTGAATGAGAAAGACAACTGTCCCTACGTGTACAATGTCGACCAGAGAGACACAGACCTGGACGGAGTGGGAGACATGTGCGATAACTGTCCTCTGGAACATAATCCTGATCAGGTGTGTGGACACACACCCCATTTCCTTCCGCCTCACCCAGCAACAATAATCCACATTCATCTCCCGGCCTTTCTCTGTAGCTCAGCATATATCTCTCTTTCAATTGAGAGAGAGCCTCTGTGATTAGCCCCGTGTCGCTGTCTAAGCTTTATCACGCCATG
Organism: Pseudochromis fuscus; assembly: GCA_900323345.1. NCBI lineage: Eukaryota > Metazoa > Chordata > Actinopteri > Pseudochromidae > Pseudochromis > Pseudochromis fuscus. The sequence goes on along the minus strand of OOFC01013151.1, from coordinate 10,244 downwards.
TAAAGGTGGAGCAAATCCCGCATGCAGCTCAAGGGCACATCAGTTCAATAAGGCGTGGTGGGGGGCTAGGGGTCTTTTCAATGGCCCATTGACGTTAGCTGACTGATGTGGGGAGAGAGGCCCTAGGCTGGATATTACTGAGGAATGGCCTGGCTCTGCTGTCTGCGCAGCACAGGCCTGCTCGGTCCACCTGTGCCATGCTACACTGAGGAATAGGAATGCGATGAACAACGGGAATCAGGAGGATGGGGTTTTTAAAAACTGAAGCACACGCTGCAATTAAAGGCCAAAGACGGCAGGTCCAGACATGGATGCCGCAAAGTTATTTGTTGGTCCAAAGAGCACAAAAACTTGACAAAAGTTTAGCTTACTGAGTTATTCAGCTCAAGAATTTCGGAATTCACCAAGGCCCCCCTCTTGCAGCTATTCTTTGGTAGTGCCACAAGGTGTGCCTGGTCCTGCCAAGTTGGACTAGGAGGAGTTTGGTTTTCACTGCAGATGCTGTTAATGCTCTAAAAAGCAAATTAGAGCAGGAGGAGCATCGGTCTTGTGGAGCGATGTTTGATCTGGGACCAAGTGAGTTTAGCAGCATTACAGGAAAGAGTGATTGGAGCCAAAGATCCCTTCATCAAAGCAAAGAGCAAACACAGCAGTGAAAGGAAATAAGAAGGAGGAATCTAATTACCTATGTTAGCATATTAGTACTTAATTGTCCCCTTAGGTCTGACAAAAACTCTGTATCATCGCAGGTGGATTCAGATGACGACCGTGTGGGAGACAAATGTGACAGTAACCAAGACATCGATGAGGACGGACACCAGAACAACCTGGACAACTGCCCGTACATCCCCAACGCCAACCAGGCCGACCACGACAAGGACGGCAAAGGAGACGCCTGTGACCATGATGATGACAACGATGGTATCCCTGACGACAAAGACAACTGCAGACTGGCCTTCAACCCCGATCAGCTGGACACTGATGGTGAGGGACTCTGACCCCAGCTAATCAATACCTGTTCAGAATCAACATTCATTTGAAACAGTCCATAGCACTTTGATAAACCTTAATATTAATAACATCTCATTTGTATTTTGCAGGTGATGGCCGTGGAGATGCTTGCAAAGATGATTTTGATCAAGACAATGTGCCCGACATACACGACGTGTGTCCTGAGAACTTTGACATTAGTGAAACAGACTTCCGCAAGTTCCAGATGGTTCCTCTGGATCCTAAAGGCACCTCCCAGATTGATCCTAACTGGGTTGTCCGCCATCAGGGCAAAGAGCTGGTTCAGACTGTCAACTGCGACCCTGGCATTGCTGTTGGTAAGTCAAAATAATCTGTTTCGGTTAGTTGTACAGTGTACCATATTTTCCGGACTATTGAGCTCACCTGTCTATAAGCCGCTATTGAATTTATTTGAACAGTTTCATGTGGTCCACTCTGACTGGGTCTGATGTGACGACGCTAAATGTATCGGCGGCACGGAGCTTGCTAGCTTGTAAAAAGCCAACGAGCTTCGTGCCACCGATACATGAGAAACACCGGTGTTTAAGTTCAAAGCGTCGGGGAAAAAGTAGCCGCTTATAGTCCAGAAAATACGGTAAATCCAAACCATTATTATTATTAGTAGTAGTAGTAGTAGTAGTAGTTTTTTCCATGTTATTCCACTTTATTTGCAGGTGGAACAGAAATTTGAAGCCTTCTGTCATTTGTGATGGTTGTGTACTAAATATTCCCAGTGACTTTGTTTTCACTCATCATCACTGATGTTTTTAAAGCCACATTATTTACAGTAGTTTCATCAGTGCAACTACAAATGCATTGTTTTCAGAGTTTACGTGAAACAACAATCCCAGAGACTATGTTACATTACATGAAAATGACTCCGGCATGTTTTGCAGCAGGAGGGTCCACAGATTTTTAATTTTGGAGAAAGAGCTCAGCAGCATTGGATCAGTACTCGATACTGGCAAACGCTCTGAGCTGAGGAACTGGAACGGGTATCAGAAGAGAAAATCTTGGATTAGTGTTTCCTTATAAATGAGTTTGCTCAAAACCTGTGCAATCATCTGACAATAGCTCTTGTTCTTGTTGCAAATTCTAATGGTTGAGTTATTCTTGGGTTACAACCAGTTTGCACAACATCCTCCAACCACTTTGGAAAAGCTGTTCAGGGAAACCACGCTATTGTTCAAGAGAAAATAATTAATATCCTGGTTCTTTTCTCACGTGTCGCACGGCTGACACTCACAGTATGGATGACTGTGCTGGATTGTTGGAAAACTGTATCCAAACAATTGTCAGACCATCTGACAGACATGCGTTCCTGGATTTTCTTAGATCTCAGCAACTAACTGTGCTTTTAATTATGTGTAGAACTATGAAAATTACTTACAACTTTAATTACCCAGTTATTCTTTCAACTGCAGTGATATTTTTTTTATACCACACAACATTGATTAACTAACGGAGAGAGAAGGAGAAACACCACAGGCGATGACAAGGAGAAGAGGAATGAAGTGAAGAAGATGAAAAAGGGGTGAGAGTAGATAAGCCCACAGCATGTCACAACTGCAGGGCATCTCCTCACTCTCTCTCTCACACACACACACACACACACACACACACACACATACATGCACCTACTGTAACAGCGGCTAACAAAGGCTGTCATGCATAAAGCCCTGCTCACTGCTCTGGCCCCCAGCTTCAGACGATTGTAGCTGCTGTCATTTCTAAAGTGCCTCAGGAATCTTCGCCTCAAGAAAAGAGACGCAAAGGGACGCCTGAGGTTTCACCACACCAGATGGGTATATATTACATCTACTCATAATGTTGTGAGTTTAAGTCTGGTTCACGCTCCATTATGTCATCATCTACTCCATTTCTCTCTGTATTTTCTGACACACTCTGCTGTACAATGGCCCGAGATGCGACAAAAGTTAAGTGAAAAAGTGATCTAAAAATCTAGACAGCGCTTCAGAACATCAGACGCCATCAGATCAGAACAGCCCTGAGGGGTTAGTAGATGGAAACTGTGCAACTCATATTTGGTTTTAATTTAAACACAGTTTCACGTGTTGAAAAGAGACAATTTTGGAGCTTGCTTCCTGCCCTTTGGGGTAAACCTGTCCAGTTTGGTTTGGAGTGTATAGAGATTAAATTGATATTGATCTTCTCATCTGGCTGCAGGGCAGAGGGCAAACAACCATATTAGCCAAAATGTTGGTATGTTTCTTTTGATTATCCTGTATCCTGAGATTACGACATATTTGTGAGATCCTTCAGGCTAAACTAGAGCAACCTGGGTTTATAATGGTGATTATTGCAGAGTTGTTGTGCAATGAAATGTTTGACAGTGTAGATTTCATAGACAGTATATAGACTGAACAAAGCTAACGTGACATCACCCACGGGTGTGTAAAGCCAGGAATTTAGCAAATGAACGTGACCATGTTGGTTGTTTGGAGGCAGAGGTGACCATATTTGGATTTGAGGGGAGGATGGAGGGGGCGGGTCTGAACCAAGATCAGTGCAAAATTTGTAAGCGAAAGAGGAAAAATATATTAACTGAATGTCTCAAAATTAAAAATGACAATTTTTGAATTGAAGTTTTTTGGAGCCAGCATCTAGTGGCCATCAAGTGTATTGCATTGCATTCCTCTTTGCACCCAATTCTACAATAATGGCCTCACAACCAAACCACTGCATTCATTAAAACTCGGTGTAACATCCTACTTATGCTACATTTTTAATCAGCAAAATCACTTTTAGAATAAGCTTAAATTGTGATGGTGTCTTGTGATTTTTACACATTGTATTCATAAAAATCTATCATGTAGTTGTTAAAATATGGCCTGAATCTCTTGGGAACATTTTCTACCTTCATGACGCACACGTCACGTTTCTTCTGCCAAATTCTGGGGCTGCTGAATTTTTTCTCACGTCTAATTAATGCAGATTTATTGCACATGCATGCATACAAACCTCTCTCACACACATACATGCCCACTCTTGGGGGAAAAACTGCTTACAAACACAATCGCTCACTCCACTTCACTCCACTCCACTCTATCCCATCCCAACACACACACACACACACACACACACACAGGACATGCATATCATCCCAGCTTAATCTAATCCATTAGTCATATTAAACAGATGTGGTAGTTTGTGTGGACCAGACTTCTCTATCTACCAGCAGCAGATGTTGAGTTCCCCCAACCGAAACTGAAACCTAAATACATATTATTACATTATTACATGTTATTTATCATTAGGACTCCACTTACTTTAGATGGTAGGAATATCAGCATAACATCTTATTAGGAGTCCTCCCACGGTGCGCTTTCTGTGTCATTCTGTGTGTTTGTGAGTGCTGGAGTGTGTCTCAGTGAGTTTCAGCAGCCAGTTGAGTGGCTGCGGTGGGCATCGGGCCTGAGACAGCTGGTGTAATGACATTTTCACAGCAAGCGACAGAACAGCATGTTATTTTCTTCCACGGATGGCAAGACCGCAGATTTAGAAAGGCTCGACCAGGCATTCCCATTCAAATCAATATTCTCAACAGAGGTCATTTGGCCGGTACACTCGAAATGAGATGGAGGGAGAGAGGGGATTATCGGCGAGTTATAAAACTGAGTATCAGCAAAGTGTTTGATACTTATGTTAAATATGTTACCCAGGAAAAAGTTACGTTCCGCTTTATCTCACTTCACTGACCCTGCCGGGGGCCATCCAGGCTCCAACTTTCCAGTTTACACAGTTTATTTGTCCCTCGCAGTAAACAATAGCATTTCCCGTAATATTTTGAAGATTATGTTCTACAACGCTAACTTCAAATGTAGCGTAGAGTCGCCTCCATCAGGAAGAGCTGTTCCCACTGATTCTAGCTGAGTGAAGGTGGCACGAAGATCCTGTGGTGTTGTGTCCATGGATGAGCGCCATGAGATTTAGCGTCCCGCTGACACATCTGCAGCAAGCTGATGTGTGTTTGGCTGCACCTGGGCCATATTTCAGACATGCAAAACCATTTACAGTCTGATGCAAGCACTGGCAACAGACTCATATTCAATATCGTATAAAAACTAGTGCCAGAGCAGCCAATTAGGCACTAAATAGTAATAAGGCAGCAGTCCTCTCGCTCATTATTTTGGTATAGATGGATTCCACGCTAGGTTGGGATGAGCGGAGTCAACAAAATAAATTGGCTATCAGGCCAAATGTATAGCAATGTATCATATCAACAGCATTCACCGGATCAGTGAGTGGGATGGATATGGATTTGATGGATAAGCAATATCCTGCGATTGAATCCTAGCTGTGACCTTTGCATCAATTCAGTCTGTGATCATCACATCCGCTACATGTGCAAATTGAAACAGATACAGAAGAGGAAGAGGTCATCACAGTCATTTCTATCACAATCAGATGAACCCTACTGCAGCTACATAACACATCAGCAGCAAATACAGAACATGCACCACAAATGGCTCATCAGTAGCTTATCACAGCTCTGCAGTCCCAGTGTTCACAATACAAGCAAATCAAGTAAATTACTGATCAGTCTGGAAATGTAAAAAGTAATGACATGTCCAAAATGATTCAACCGGCTTGTTTTGATTGACCACCAATGGAAAACTAGTGTTAAATGCTGAATGACGTTGTGATTGGGAGGTAAAAGCAATTAAATCTTGACAGTTAAAAACCTGCATTTAAAAAGACACTTGGTAATTATGCTTAACTTGCCACATTTGGCTGTCATCAACTCAGCCAGATTAATTTTTCTCTTGTTGGAGGGATCAGTTAATCATTTCAGTTGAGTTATGTGCTATTTACAAAAGTTTTTTTTTTTTTTGCAAGACTTTAGTTTGCAGCTTGTTTGTGTCTTTTCTTGGGTTTTTCCCGCATTAGTTTTCTCTGAATGGCAAAAGTCTTTATTCATATTTAAATAAAGTGAATCATAAATACATAAATGGTCTTTAGGGAACTTTAAACTGTCAAAGAGATACCTTTGTTGTAACAGACACATAACCAAGATAACATAATAACTCTACTTGAGCCAGACTGAGTAGATGGAATAACATTATCTATCTACAAGAGTTTATCTGAATCACAAAAGCCCTGTGACCCATAACACAGAGGTCCTGAATCTGCTCTGAAAGAAAAGAAAATCTTCTGATCAAAGTGTTTTATCTACTACTGGAGCAATTTGTAAAATGCACAATAAAATCTTAACTTTCTTGTTCCCTTTCCACGAGTTTGACCTGTTAGTCAAATCTTTATAGGAGCAAGTGAGAAAATAAAGAGTCTATTCTAATATTAGAGCCTTAACTAAAATTGGCTTCCCCCACCAGTTTATGCAGGTTTCATGAGCTGAAGATACAGAACAGATTAAGACTGTGAACTGCTTGAAAGTCAAAAATGTAGCAGCATTACTCTTAAAGAATGGGAAACAGGGCGAGGCTCCAGTTGACTTTTCAAAATAAGTTTGTCATCCCCCAAAAAAAAACTTTGCATGAAAAACAGTCACCAGCTTCAAGTTAGTATCTGTCTGCTTATTTTTCCATGTTAGAAAATCTGTAATATTTTTTACTTTTATTTTCCTTCTCCTTCACTGCAGAAATCTCAAGCTTCAAGGCCAATTCACAGCAGCCTTGACCCTAAAACTGGAGGAAGGAAGTGGAAAAATAAATAGCTTAAGAGAGATACACTTCTTTTTTCTCTTTCTCTCTCACTAAGTTGTCGAACGTTGGTTCAACAATGAGTTATACACACAAGATTGGTTTAGATTTTAACTTGACACACAGAAGCTCCATCTCCGTCTGGCTTTGTCACGCAGCTAAAATTTAAAGGCAGTTACTCTCTTTTCTTCTCACTTTCTCCTCAGGGAGAGCTCCATCAACATGTCCCAGTAGCATCATTAGCAGCTTCTAAGGATACGCAGAGGCCTGGTTTGTCTCTGCGTGTATCACCACCTGTGTGTAATGGTGTGTGTCTGTCTGCGCTCTTTCTCCGGCTGACATTTCAGCAGCTGCTGTCTGTTTTCCCTTTCGTAAAAAAGAAGAAGAAATCCTCACTCAGTAGCGATTCACATTTTCCTCCGGTAATCTCTCTGTAAAAACAGACGGCGGTTCAGCTGAATAAAAAGAGGAAGTTTATAAAAAGTCAATTGGCCATTTGGTTTCACCGGAAGGAATTAGCTGTTTCATATAAAAAGCAAGTTCAAGGGCAAAGTAAATACATCCACAGAGTGGATTGTGATAGCTTACTTTATAAAGAGAAACATTTGACTAAGCTTCACGCTTATTCATTGAGATAGTGGAATAAGCTGCTGCAAAAAATTCACAATATTAATGTTTTAAGGGTGATCTTCTTTCTAAATGAGAGTGCTGTTGTGCATGCATATTGAGTTATTAAGTTATTGAATTTGAATTTAGGGTGGATCCCCAGGCCCCGAGCCCTCCATTCATTCATCAAGGATAAGAATAATTGGATTTTGGTGAAGCAGGGGACAAATATGAGCCAACCAGAGAGAGGCTGTGTGTTTAGCCATGCAGGGGAGGTAGAGGAGCTCACACTCTGACCTTGACTGATCACCTCCTCTGAGCAGCAGAGGAGGAGCACAGGTTGTGTTCTGCAGGAGTCAGCACTGCAGACCATGCAGGTGCAGGACTTTAAAGAAGATCCTCAGGAATAAAATTATATTAACTGCGTATTGCTGAAACTTATTTTACCTTTTAAACACATATATATTTTTAACATTTTAGCTGTGCTCAGCACTGTACTGTTCTTGAATTATTACATCCTGTGGTGCAGGAGGGCTGTTTTAGAGGAGTCAGCAATGCAAACTAGTGGGAAGTAAATAACAAGGAGCAGAGAAGAGCAACAATTAGGAGTCGATAATTGCTACTTATTATTGGTTTATTTACCACCTAAAAATTGAATGAACTATAACAAAGGATTATTATATACTAAGACAGACATACAAATGTCAGTTAAATGTCAAGAAGAGACTACAAAGATTATGAAGATCTATCTGGCAACAGAAAGACAAACACAACTGTGTTTGCCCTACTAAATGAATAACATATAATCACTAACATTTATCACAGAAAATACAATATTTTGTACATATGAAGCACATTAACAGTGGCGTGCTCAGTCTCTCTGTCATTAATACACACTCACACAAATATATGCACGGTTTAGCCTACAAAAATCCATCATAATCACATCGCAGTGTCTGGGGACTGCATAAAGAAAGGATGTGTAACCTTTCTGCTAAGCCCTGAAGCGGTGTCTATAATAAGAGGCATCATAAACCGACAAGTATTGTACTACAGTTGAGCAGGTAAAGAGAAGAGTGTAGTTGCAGTAAAAAAAAAAAAAGGAAAGAAGAAACAGAGATGAAGATGGCCCCCACCCCGGGGTTAAAGGATAAAAAAGTTGCTGAGTGGTGAGTCAGACACTATAATAGAGGTCAGAATGTATTAACTTGATGAGGGGATCATCAAAAGGTGCAGGGCAGGAAGGGAACGTGATGCCATGTGCACTGGAGGTGCAAAGGGCAACAAAGCGTTCAGAGCCACCTCACTTTTAATGTTCTCACAGAAGTCCGACGCTGTAGGAAGACAAGAAAACTTGAAGGATTTTTATTTTCTTTTGCAAGAAATGAGGCAATCCTCCAACAAATGCAGCTTTCTCAACACGATGACTATCAACCCTTGATTTTTTTTATCCCCGTCATCTCATCTCTCGCTCTATTTTACGGATTGTTTGAATACCACTGAAGCCAAAACCTGCACTGGCTCATTCACAGACTGACACCCCAGGATTACTGAGGGAGACAGAGAGAGGGACCCAGTGTAGACCATCTGACACCCCATGATTAGTGTGTGTGTCCTAATCTCTACACACTGATACCCCATGATTAAACACGTGGGGTGGGATGAATGAAAAGTGTGTGCGGGTGTGTATGTGTTGGGGATGTGGCGGCGGGGTGAAGATTAACAATCATCATTAACACAACACATGTCCATTAATCCCCGTCATAAAGCCTGCTATTATTGCAGAGAAAAGTTCAGCTGTTTGTCAGAGCCCGGGCCGCCTGAGCTGCAGGGTACATCGCTCCTGTTGCACACTGCAGGAAATGCACCGTGTTGTGCATATAAATTCTAAATGGACAGATTGATGCACATTTGATATGGGTCCAAAAGCAAAATGACTCACACAGCCTTTTGAGTCACATTTAATTCACTGTCATTTAAGTGGCCACAGAAGACGTGAGCCGAGACCTTGCAGGCTGCACTGTTGAGTCACTTGGAGATCTACAAAAGCACAAAACTCAGAAAACAGAAGTGCTAGATGATCTTAATTTAATTTCTATGTTGCCACGTTTCTCAACACATAATCAATCTAAGAGACCACTAAGATGTATTACTGTGGTGATTAATGGATTGATGAATTGATTTCATTTCCTCGTTGGCTTGTATTCAGCCGTTACAACTCATGTGAACATCAAAGACACCAACACAAATTCAGGTAACACAACAAACACTGGTCAATTAACTGAGCAGTCAGTCCACAGAAAGAGAAACCATTTATCAGATTGGTCATTTAGAAAGTATAAATGACACATCCACGTTTTTTGTAATGTGAGGATTTGCTGCTGAGGGTTTGTCGCTGTGAGCTTTCACATCAGCCAAACTGATAACATTATTGATTAGTGCAGCTTTAGAGATTAAAGCAACTTATTGGACAAAACACATCAACTCTTTCCTTATCCTCTGGCAAAAAAAGTATTTTAGATTAATTTGATTTTCTTTAGAGAAAACTTTATCTTTCAAATGCAGCAGGAAAAATGAAGCTGAACGGCAACGTGATGCTTTATTTAGATTACAGCCTCCCAACTTCAGGCCAATAATTATATAACTAATCAAAATTACTTACACTCATATACTTATATAAAAATGTTTAAAGGTGTATAGTGGCAGCTAAGCTAGCACACAGAAGATGAGGATAAAACTCTTGGGCTGTGTCCGAATGTCCACACTATTCCCTAACCCTTCGTTTGCTATATAGTGCCGAGCTACATAGTGAGCTATATAGTGCTCTGAATCAGCTGGCGATTCAGACACGAAGCCCCTTACTTTTTCCTAGCATCGGATCATGTGACCACCAGCGGTCACCATGGTAACCAGGCCACTACGGCTCACGAAAAATATAAACCCAAA
>OOFC01013150.1:4838-15537 GCA_900323345.1 Pseudochromis fuscus | reverse complement strand
AAAACACACACACACACACACACACACACACACACACACACACACACACACACACACACACACACACACACACACATTTCATAAAAGTGAAAAAATGAAAAGAACCACTGTCAAATTTCCCCCTTGTCTTTCATTCTTATCTTCCACTCCATACTGAGACACGATGTGAGGAATACATTGAACTGATGCAATGTGCTGACAATCTCTTCATACATTCTCTCCTGGAAAACATAATTATATTGTTATCTGTCACCTGTTTGGGCTGTGTTCCCTTGGAGACAATCTCTAGCAAATCCGACGCAGAGACAAAATAAAACCTGGGGAATGTGAGTCTCTTGGTCTCCAGGTACTCTGCCAGGGCCTTCTCACACACAGACAGTCTCTGCTGTAAGGTTTCCAGACTCTCCAGGAAGCCAGGCTGGTTGGTTACATCTACCACATTACTGTTCTGCACCACCTCACTCATCAATGTCTGCATAACGGGAGCGCAAATAAAAGATTACAGTGAGATTAAAGTATGCAGACCAGTACTCTGCTGTGTGTGTGTGTGTGTACAGGTGTGTGTTACCTGAAAGTCAGAGTGTATTCCCTGAAAGCGTTCTGCGTCATTGGCCAGCTGGCAACGGATATCGTGGCTGTTCGTGAAGATGCTGTTAAGATGTGCCCAGGTCCTCTGGACTGACATCCAAGAGGAGATGACCAGATCAGCCACCATCAGCTTCCTCTGCCATCCACTTACTTCTGCCTGGAAATACTCCACGTACTTACTCATCAGGATGTTCTGCAGCTGCACCTGAGGGGGAAATGACACAGAGGCTTTACAGGGAGGTCTGTAGGAAGAAACTTTGATGCATTACTGTGCAATTTGTCTTTTAAATTAGTGAAATAAAGTAAATATCACATTCTGTCAAGAGTCCAGTACACAGGGTCACCTGGTTGTCCTCCAGTGTCTCGATCAGGTTCTCATCTGCTTTGAGCAGAGGGGTTCCTGTGCTGCTATGAGTCTCATACGACAGTGACATGATGCTCCATGTCTGGGTTATCTCTGCCAAAACCTGTACAGATTACATGACTTCACACTGTGACATCTGCAACGAGGGAAAAGGACAAACTGCTTCTTAAATAGAAAAAATATAGTTTAAGTTATGGTCAAATGATTTAAGACAGTAATTGACTCCAGATCGAGGTTAGAAATTCAACTCATCTCTCTTGTGGAGTATGAACTTTTAAAAAGGGAACTGTGACAAATTAAATAGTTTAGTCAGTTTCCAAATTAATAATGGGCTTGGTGTGGGTCTCTACCTTCTCAATGGCCATTTCTTTTACAGCCTTGTCCACTATGTTTTTAACCTCATCCTCCACGCGGTGAAGCTGTAATTCCAACAGATCCCCCAGGGTGGTGCCCTCTCCCATCACAAACCTGACCTGAGGACCAAACAGGACGCATGGAAGCCAGGGGCGAGATCAGATTTCAGATAAAGATAATTGGGTTCAGTGAACCTGAAAAAGACTCTGCGGTGTAGGTGGATAAAGGTGCAGCACACGAGGACTAGAATGAAGAACAGAAGTAAACTCAACAGCATGCCAAGTGTTGTCGAGTGTATACAATGCAGGGCATGAGTGGCGATGAAAGATTATTGAATTAGTTTGTATGAGACACTGTGAAGCAGCAGCAAAAACCCTCTCATACCCCTGTAGTGTTCATAAGCTGCTGCCAGTGTCTCTCCCTGACGGCAGAATTTTGCAGCTCATTGACGGCCCTCAGAGAGGTCAACAGGTTTTTCACAGTCGATTCCAGACCCACATAGACGTCCCACACCCGCACCTCCTTATCCAGCATCTTCATTTCCTTCAACACACAACAGAAGTACTTGTTAAAAAACACTCTATTCTAAAAAAAACAAAAAACATTAAAGAATTAAACTAATTAAGTATTTCTGAACAGATGCTTGTCATACTTTGGCAAACCGTCGGAGCTCCATATCCATCTGCTCAACGTTGATCTCTTTCCATATAGTCTTGGTCCAATCCTCTATGCTAGTCTGGGATTGACAGAATAATGAGAGCATTATTTTGATTAGTCTCCACTGATTTCCAAAGACAGAACTCTCTTCTCACTTGAGTAAACCCTAAAAAACATCTAAGTACAAAGCAATTACAAAGTGTGCAAACCTCTGAAGGCATAATCTAGTTGTACTGATGCTATAGACTGGACACTGTTGCTGTTTTGTGGTGAAGTTGCAACACTATCTAGTTGCCCAAAAGGACCACCCAAAAATTCCTTTAGATCTGTTCAGTTATTTTTCAGTACTGTTGCAATATGGATCCTTCTTTCTCGTATGAATCTGCAAACTGTGGAGCGCCAATAAAATGAAAATAATTAATGTGCACCTTCACGAAGATGACCATGTCCCAGACCGCCTTGACGAGTATGATGTCAGAGCGACACTGGCGCAGCTGCTTGTAGTCGGGGAAGCTGACCTCAAACAGATCAGCTGTGTCCTGCAGCTTCTTCATCTCCATCTCCATCACTGCCACTGCTCGATTAGACTGCAGAGACATTTTTAATTTAAATGTCAGGATTTATTTTTTATTAGGTAGCAAAGGGATGTCTTACACTGCTCACCTTATCAATTGATTTATACGGCTCATCCACATTGATCCTAAAGATGGAATCTGTACGAAACTTTTCTCTGAACTCATGCTGCTTAACCTAAAATGTGAGAATAGGGCGACTTCAGTATTCATATTCACATCTACCCGCATCTCTCCATCCAGCACTGAACACACACTGGGGGGTGAGGAGTCATATATAATGCATTAAAGAAAGCGAGAAGGGTTACATGTCAGCTATTGAGCTCCTCAGCAGGGGTTACCACGCTGACATACTACCCCGCTCACCCACAGCCTCACCTCGAACCGCACGCATTTCCTGCGAATAACTGAAACTTCATTCGACTGTAGTGGTGCAACTTCATGTTTGACCGTGAAGGCAATTTTTCGAAGACTTTTCCACTTTTCAGGCAGCTCCTGTGTTTGGTTGCAAAAGGGAGAAAAATGTATCAATCGCTGTGGGTGTCTGCTTTCATTCATGAAAAAGTGTGCGTTTGTACATTGTGACGCACTTCAAGCTGTGTGTAGACGCTCTCGGGAAGTTGCTGTCCATATGTCTTGAGGAGTTCAGCGGTGGACTTGAGCGGCTTGAAGTGCTGTTCATTGCTGATCTGTCTGTCTCGGATGGCCATAAGGTGTCCCATGATGTTCACAAGGCCTGCGTAGTCGCCATCTGATACCTTGGTAGACAGACCACAGGCCGTGTCCTGGACAAAAAAGGATAATTCCCTCACGCTGTTGAACAGAGAAGAAGGGAGATGATGAGGTTTCACATTGAATGAGAGTGGCACATAAAGTAAAACGAATCTTAGTTTAGTATTTTCTATGTTTTTCTTGTGCCTAACCTTTGGTTTACATGGTTGAGAAGGTGCTCTTTGAACATCCAGCTCCACTTCTTAATGACATTCATCAGTGTGTGTTTGAAGGGTCTGATGTCCAGCTGCAACCAGCCACAAAACACCCTCCTGTCCTCCATCTTGCTCACTCGTACATACAGGGATTCAAACAGATTGATCTGGAATGATGATGAATCAAATGCTAGTTAAAGTAATTAACACATGAGCACATCATGAATGTACAACACACCTGTTCTTTGAAGTTGTCCAGTGTGGGTGGATTTTTTTTGAGTTCATAGTCAGCATACAGCTCGGCCTCCTCTGTACTTAACACGTGACCGTAAAGCAGGAATTGTCTCATAAACTCAGATCTATAAATGTTGAAACAAAAATAAATCTAATAAACCTAAAATATGCTTTTCTAATAAGAAAAAAAAAAGACAGCCACACACATCTTACCTGTCATCAGTCCAGAGGTAGCAGTAGCTGGAAAATGATGCCTGGTATTCCCTGACCTGACAATCAACACAATCAACTGTAAACATCATAAACACTCCATGTGTGGTGAGAAAGAAAGACACTTACCTTAGCGACAGCTGCACGTGCACGAGAGCGGATTATATGGCACATCTCCGACAAATCTTCCATTTCATTTATGTCACACTACAAGGTGGCACATCAAGATAGTGTATGACAAGATTGTGTGTAAAAGCAAATATATACAGCAGCAGAGCGTGTGTATATGTTTTGAATCTGTACAACACCTGGTAGTTATCCAGCTGCTTGTGGATTGCCACTCTGGGAATGAAGGATGCCATTCTTGTGATGTTGGCCACCATCTTGTCCACAATATCATAGAAGTTGCCACTGTGGCTTAAGTCTAATGGCGGGTCAAAGGTCATCTCACTGCTGTTGAGCACCAGCTGGACTTCAAACAGTGGTGTGATGCGCTGAGATGCATCTGTGTTGTCCATGAGGTACTGCAGGGAGCAGCGTACTGCGCTGGAGAAGCCGGACAAGATCATCCTGTCCACATACTCTGTGTAGGCCTGCCACTGGCTGCTGTGGAGATCCGTCACACCGAGCAGAGACTGGTTCTCCTGGAGCACAGTAGAAAAGTGACACAACAGAGTTGTTAACATCTTTATAATGTGTGCAGGTCCAGCATCAAGAGTGAGCCGTGGTGAATATACCTGCAGTAATTTGTGTATCTGCTCCCCTGTGCCGGTGATGAGGGCATGCTGTTTGGAAACACTCTCCTCAATGTCGGAGAAGATGAGGAGAGTAGAATCGCGGCTTTTTCTGGTGATGAAAGCCCGGTTGCTGAATTTACCCATGAGGGCCTGGACAGACTCCACATTAGCTTTACTCTTCTGGACGCGGCTAGAAATGCTCTGGCAACAGCATAAAAGAACAACTCTCACAACCAGTGATTGCATTTCCTGGTCAACAGCCTGATGCCGCTCGTTGTTTTTCAAGTGCTTGTTATAGAGAGGAAGTGCTGCGGGACAGAGCCACAGCTATAATTAAGGGAAATTGGCTTGGACCACATAAGGAGGATGCCAGGTTTCAAGCTACGCAGACAGGCAACTGCCAGCCTTTTTATATATCAGCCCAGAATTCAGCTGAGACAGGGTGTTTTCTACAAATAAAGCAGAATCCTGCAAAACATGTACACTAAAAAACACTTTGCTGTTTGTTTAGTGATAAAACAGTACCTTGACAAGGTCTCGGGTACTCTCAATGTAGTCCCACAGGTCATCCTGAGCCCAGGTCAGCTCCCCAAGGGCTGGATCCAGCTGTCGTCTCATCCCATCCATCTCATCTTTCACCAATCCCAGTTCGACAGCCAGGATGGTGCTCTGGAGCCGGTTGTACCACTGGGTCACCAAGGTCAGTGTCTGAGTGTACTATAGGACAAAATGCAATATTGAAAATGTGTTTCACAGGACTAAAATAATTTTATAGCCATACAGCTCACAGATACAGCCATGTGCCACTCTGTCTGAAGTAACAGTGGAGGCCGGTAACTCACCATGTATAACCTCTCCCGTTTAGAGTAGAGGTGGAGAGCGGCTTTAGGAATATTTTGGTTCTTCACCATTCCTAAATACTTCACCTCCCTCAGCACTGACGTCAACTGTGGAGCACAAGAGGAGGAGGAACTATAATATACATCTTTCTTTTTTTTTTTTAAACAGGTGTGTTTGTGATCATTGGAGAACAGTGCCTTATTTTTGTTAAGCTTTGTGGAGAACACCTTCTCTGGACTGTTTGATTATTATGTTGGTTCCATTATGTGATTTTCTTTGTTGACACATTGTGGTTATTGTTGCAATTACAAAATAATTCCTCTTTTTATTCAAATTAAACTGCTCTTGCTACTTCTGGGTACATTTCAGGAAGTGGGTTTAGTGAAAATGTAGTGAGTTTGTTTGACAGAAACTTGAAATGCCAGAAACAGAGACCAATTTAATTCTGTGCAACTTGTTGTTCTTGTATTTTCTTCAACAAACATTAAGTTTCTCTCTGTCTCCTCCTCTCCTGCTGAGCTGGAAGGAGACTCACGGTACATGTGATATGTTGGGTTGGCAGGCATGGCTATAGAGCATGTTGAAGGAATAGTAAAGGGAACCTACATACATGCTCTACAAGCTGTAATATTGAGAGCCCATAAGAAAAAAATCATTTTTTCACAACATTTATGAAAAATCTGAAAGTTTTTATACAATAGTAAGAAATGTTGAACCTATATGATGTCAGAGCATTTCTACCAATCAGAAAAATTCTCCGGGTTTTCTGATTGGTTGAAATTCTTTGACCTTATATGGTACATTTTAGGGTTGTAGTACTCGAGATCGGTCTTGGTCTCGAGACCAGTCTTGAGACCACTTTTTAAGGGTCTCGGTCTCGTCTCGGAATTGAAGGTATTTTTACTCTGTCTTGTCTCGGCGTCGAAAAGGGTGGACTCGGGTTTTTTGATCAAGACCAGTCAAGACCAGGCCAGCACTACTGTGATAAATTAGAAAAGTAAAATGTAGCTGCTGCCTTCCTGGTTTCATGTGGTCTTTGTGACATCCAGAGTGACACGCCCCCCCTGTACACAAAGAGTGGGCGAAGACGACTGGAGACGCCACAAAAATTTGTTTTTGTTGCATTCATGTAAAGCAAACTTTATAATAATAATAATAATAATAATAAAAAAAGATACTGGTCATTTGGTTCTGCTTTGTGGTGATTTTTTCTTTGATATATACAGTCTTGGTCTTGACCTCAAAATGTCTTGGTCTTGTCTCGGTTTCAACCTCCAAATGTCTTGGTGTTGTCTCGGTCTCGATACTCTCTAGTCTTGATATAATGTTTTGGTCTCAGTTGGTACAGTCTTGACTACAACACTAGCACATTTAAAATGACAGCCTCCATGAAATTTTCCATAATTGGGTTAGTTTTACATGCTATTTATCTTCCAAACTGTATATTGACCAGTGGTTTTCAATTCGTTTGACTCTGAACAATCTGTTTAATATGTTTATTGGAGAGTGAAGCTCCTCTGTGCTTACAGCAGGACTGAAGTTGACCTGAAACAGGCCTGTGTCAGTGTCCAGTGACAACAGTGGTTCCTTGAGGTGTGTTTGACAGATTTCCTCCAGCCCCTCGGTCCACTCTGAGAACATCTCCTCATCCTGCTGGTCCAAAACTTCAAGAACACGCTCGCACTTCTGGAGCACATCATCTGCCTCAGCACACCCCAGAGGCCTGGAGGAGAGAAGCATGAAGGAAGAAAGATGAACATGTCAGTAAATGTCTTCTGCATTTTGCACATATTTGAAAAGGAAACTGAATTCTTGCAGTATGTGTGGTAGATATTCATCGTAAAATTCAGATAATAGAGAGATATTTAAAGTGCACATTGTACTTCAGATAATTTCTTATATTTGTAGACTACATGCAGACAGAAATCTCAGTTATTAGTGTGAATCTTTAAAAAGCTTGAGTGAGAGTTTTGAACAATCAACTGACAACAGAGGAATCTTTATGGTCTTTCTCTCATTTCCTCTTAAAGTAAACACATCGACAGACGTGCTGGGTGTCAGACCCTGTGGAGAATAACTGTGTGTTTGTGCCAGTGTGAGTAGAGTTAATCCCTACATGTGTGCCAGCTGGCAGAGGCTGCTCCTGTTGCTGAGGATGCGATTTCGAAGCTCCTGCGACCATTTGAGGTTACCGGCCACCGAAGGCATATTTTTACCCAGAATTGCACAGCCTGACAGTAACTGAAACACAATGAACTGGATTGAGTCATACTTACAACTTTAAATAAATACTTTCTAATTAGGTGTTTGAAGCTCAGCTGTGTGAATCATAATGCCAAATGTGACAACTTAAACTCCAGAGACCTTTCTGTGACATAGATAATATAGCTTTAGTGTGCCAGTCTTTCAACTGCCTCTCTCACCCCATCTCTGTGTTGATCAAGAATAAACTGACAGTGGTCTATTTCCTGGTTGAACATGGATAGCAGCACATTGTAGTTGGGAGAAAACAGCTGGTGGATTCTGGGTCTCTCAAGCAGGGTGCCAAACGTCTTCAGCAGCTAGATGGAAAATGACAGTTTAACGACCGTTCACATTTTAGGAGCTTAATGTGTGAAAGTAACACAACAAGATGAAATTCCAACATGCTAAATGTTTTCCATCTGCTCTTCTTCCACAGTACTGTGCAGTGTGCATATCAGCATATTTTTAAATGCCGTAATCAGGTTGTTTAAGGGGTCAACATGTATCAGACATACCTTAAAGGCTGACTTTAGGTTTTTGGAGTGCTGAAAGGCCAAGTTGAGGACAGTTCCCAGCCTCTGGTCAAAATCTCTGTTCTGCTCCACAAATCGTCTGTAGTGACGCACAAAATCCTAAACACGAGAAGGCATTAAACAGGAAATGATGGATATTTTTACTCGGTTTTGTGATTAAAAAACTTTTGATTTCACTCATCTAATTAGACAATTTTTATCCCATTAAATTTTCAGAGCAGACCTTCAAGTTCTACTTAGCTCAGTTAATCTGTATTGGCTGGAATAACACACACTCGAGAAAAATATATTATGACACAGATCAATTTCTGAATGAGTTCCTGTTCTGAGTCACACTGGAAGCTGTTGTAAAATATCTACTAAATTAAATATTGATGCACTGACTAATAATGACTCCTGCCTCTGGTTCTTGTGTGTTGCTAAGCAACTACTGTGCTTTGCTACCTTTCAATTATTGTACTGCTGGGCAGAAAAATAACATCTAATTGTTATTTTTTATTATTTGGCTGTGCCTGTCAATGCTACTTACAAATCACTGTGAATCACAACCCTTCGGGGCTTATTAATTAAATAGCAGTGTGATATCAAAAACAAGAACTGCAAGTATCTCACAAGGTCTCACATCATTAGTGTAGTCCAAAGGGTCATATTTGCTCTCCCTCAGGGTCCGCCAGCGGTCATGAAACTCCTCACTCATGCCGAAGACCATCTCGCTTAGGATTTTCCCTCTGGATCCACCGAGTTCAACTTTCTCCAGCTTCAGAAAATCTAGTGCTGTTGCAAAAAGTTCCTATAAATAAATGTGAAATGGAAGATCAAGGTATAGGATGGAGGTAAATATAGTTTTAAAAAAATACTTACACAACAAAAACCAAAAATTCTTTAAATAAGAATATTCTGCAGCTAATTGGATGTAAACATGCTGAAGATAATAACTTCTAGATGCAAATTCTGTTTCCTGTATTTCCTTTTGTTTTTAGATGAGTGACAGTTACATGTCCATTTTTCATTGTTCCTGTGAAACCAGCACACCGGGGACTATGCTTGGCGAAGCACACACCTCGATCATCAGGAGCCTTTCCATGATGCGATCTGAACGCTGGAACACAAGTGTTGCCGGAAAGTCCCACAGTTTGATGTCCTGGCAGTCTTTGTAGTACTGAGGGATCCGCCGGCGGTGAGTGTGAAACAACTGCTTGAAGGTACGCAGAACAGAGATGCTTATCTGTACTCTCTCCATCCCCTCCTCCAGCTCCATCTTGAACAGTTCTTCAGGGATAAGATACCCAAAGGCCTGTATGCAACACATATCATTATGAATGGTTGTTTATGTTCATTAATTGCTGTTATTCTTTTTGCCTCTCTATCATTTACATATGCACAGGCATCATTGTACCTTTTCAATGATCAGGTTGCAGAACTCCTGCAGGAGGACCACCATGCGCTGGGGTGTGCAGTAGTACCGGGAATGACTCCAAATGAGGCAGAGTGTGTGAAAAAGAGGAGGCAGCAGAGTGTCCACCTGTGGAAAACTCCTCTCCTCTAAGTTGCTGATCTGCCTCCTCAGAGGACGTAGATACAGATCTATGTCCTCTGCTTCCAGCACAGCTGCAATGTACATTACATCCCGAAGTATTGGTGGATAACATGAACATTAAAGTGGGTTAAAGTGTTCTAATAGTTGTAGTCTTGGATTAAATTTTTTGTGATGACAAAATAATAAGGTATCGATTCTAAATATGAAATTCAGAAGTTATCATGTTGAATATAGAATAAAAAGTTCTTGAGAAGTTTAAAAAAAAACTGTGCTATGTTGTGCTAATAGCTATAAACTCTGGTTTCAGTGTGTAATAAGACAGACAGTGAGTGCTTAATTTGTTACTTCAGCAAATTAAATCAAATGACAAGTTGGCTGTGAGAGACTTAATGACAGAATGAGGAAATGAATTAATTATCCCTGATAAACGATGAGTAATGTGGGTGTACCCTCATCGACTTTGAGGCAGACGTCCTTAAATGCGGAGTAGTAACTGCTCTTCACTCTTCTCAGGATCTCCATGATCTGCTCCACTTTGGAGCTACGAATCTGAAAAGAGATATCAAAGCAGGATGTAAACTTTGGAGTTCAAATATATGCATAGTGTCTATACAGTTCTAGG
Source organism: Pseudochromis fuscus (assembly GCA_900323345.1). Classification (NCBI taxonomy): domain Eukaryota; kingdom Metazoa; phylum Chordata; class Actinopteri; family Pseudochromidae; genus Pseudochromis; species Pseudochromis fuscus. Next base: position 5,119 of record OOFC01013150.1, on the reverse strand, counting down.
AGAAACTAAAGTCCATTGATTAACCTGTCAGCACGATGCATTCCACTATTACTAACTGTAACTTCAATGTTTCAACATATTATCATTAATACTCTTAACTGAAAAGGCACGGTGGCGCAGTGGAGGTACAAGAAGTGCAAGGAGGTTCTGGGTTCCAACCTTGGCACCAGCCTGTCTGTTACCCCCTTTCCATCAAACGGGTTCCAGGGCCAGTTCCGGGCCAGGGCTCGAGCCAGGGCTAAATAGGTTCAGAAGCCGGTCCTCCTATGAACTGGTTTGAT
>OOFC01013149.1:9838-36978 GCA_900323345.1 Pseudochromis fuscus | reverse complement strand
GCAGGGCTTCATCCCTGTCTCAGCTCATGTTACTAGTTGGCATGCTCGGCCCCTGAGTGGGATCTGAATAATGGAAAGCAACTGGTGTGAATGTGTGTGGTTCAGTGTGTGTGTGTGTGTGTGTGTGTGTGTGTGTGTGCGTATAAACAGTTGTAGGTTCTCTCAGTTCAGTGGATTTTTCTTCTTGCTTTCCAGTGTTTTTTTTTGCATGTGTTCATTTGAAGCCACTAGTGAGTGTATGCGGCTTCAGTTTTGCCATTGGCAACCACCGTCCTGCAGGTCACCCGACCAAAGCAGAAACTTTAATTTAGGTTTGAATATAACTGCACACAATAGAAAAGCATGCTTAGAAAGATCTGACTTGCTATTTTTGGTGATAAGCGCTCACTGGCACGGTGTTGTTGCATTTCCCAGAAACTGCCTGGCAGTCAGATGGCGTGCTTATTACTCTGGTTTGAATGTTCCTCTACTTCCTGCATCATGGTGGTTATCACTGTTTAAAGAATGGACGACGCTAACGTGACATCACCCGTTGGTTTGTGGACTCGCATTTCGAAACCAGGAGTTTGGTATTTGAACGTTGCCATGTTGATTGTTTGGAGCCAGAAGTGACCATATATGGATATGAAGGGAGGAGTGAGGAGGCGGGTCCAACCCTTGAATGGACTACACTGTCCAATCAAACTAACCACACCTTTAAGTCTTCTTCCTAATATCTATCAAATGATGAATTGATGAAAAAGATGGTAAAATGTATTGTTTGAGTATTTCATGACTGAAAATGATGAGTTTTGAGTTTTCACTGGCAGTTCGTGGTATTCCTACACTTCTGCATTGACTCCAGTTCAAGTCTAGTCTGACTGAAGATCATACCTGCCACTCAAACTAACCCCGCCCCTAAATCTTCATCTTTCTGAAGCCTAATATTTACTTAATGATGAAATGATTTCCAGATGGACCAGATCTTTGAGAAGAAGACTTGACTTTAACTAATGACATCAGAAAGACTTGTGGACAAAATGATTAAAATTGATGATTTTTGAATTGAAGTCAGTTGGAGCCAGGATCTAATGGCCATCAGGGGTACTGCACTGAAGCACTGGTTTCACTTCTTCCTTTTATGTCCTTTACAGTTTACACTGGTATCTTTAACAAAGTCAATATTAAATAGTTGCTGTTGTTTTTCCTGCAGCCATATTTCCCTCCTACATACAGTACACTTTGTATGTATGAGCTTACCTCCTGTGTCTGAGTGCATGCAGGCGTATTTATGAGTGTATTTATATTGGTGTGCTTTGCCCTCGTTTCTCGCTGTGCAATCATATGGATTGCAAACACACACACACACACGCCATTCTTGACGTCATTTGGCTTTGGTAAGAGAGCAGATTTCTGAGGCACTGGGGTGTCTGTGTCAGTCTGTTCACCCAATCCTGCAGAAATACAACAACACCTGCACAGACCTAAATGATTCATAATCTCACACACACCTGACTTTTCCTCCGCAGCCACTTGTTACAGTTATTTATTGTTCACAATCCCTCCCTCCGCGTGTCGACAGACGGCCTCCCACTCTTTGTGAGACGTATCTTTTGGTCACAGCTTACTGAGCTGTTCAATCTTTAATGTGACTGACAACTGCAACATTAGATGGTGCCAGTGGGGCATCACGTGCGAGGCTGTCAATTAAGCTTTTGACAGCAGCGCTCGGGGACACGTGCGCGCACACTTCTACGCGGCGCAGCTTCGAGAGCCATGACAACTGTTGCGGTAATATAATCACATTCCAGCGTGTTTGAATAAGTGATTACTCTGCGCTTCATCCCCAAAAATTAACATAAGTTGAAACCTGAATATCAAACAGTCTTATGAAGGTTTTGGTCTTTCAGGATTAAAATGATACCGCGGCTGGTGTCAGACGCCGTAATCTAGACATTTCCTCTTGTCGTTTTCCATCATCTTAAGTCATTTAAATACTTTGACAAACCCCCCTAAAAAGATTATCCCTTTAAAAGCCGCTGTTCTGATCAGTATGGACGATCAGACTGTGACATTTTTGGGTGACATTTTTGTGGCATTTCATCCTAATGGGGCCACTGAGATGGTGGACATGGCATGCATAAAGCAAGTGTGTGTGTGTGTGTGTGTGTGAGAGAGCTCCAGGGGCTAAATATGTAGCCATGCTCTGCTCAGCCTCTGCAGTAATCACACGGCGTCGGGGTCACGGTGCAGACGATCAGTCCTGGGATCATTAAAACTCGCGTTTTCTCAAATTTAAATGTTTACACTGTGAAATCCAGTGAAGTACAGCAGCTCGAGTTATGTGTGCATGTGTGTGGGTTTGTGGTTATTGGTGTGGGCAGGAAAGGCTGCGGTTGTCTTGACGACCCTGGCACACTCGCCAGTGGTTCGCCGTGTAACCGATGAATAATTCAGGTCCGGTCAGAGGCGGCGGGCTTCTTCCCTGGAGGCCCTGGATCATGTTCCCACGAGTCACCTCCGCCGCGAGCGCTCCGGTCACTCCCCTGCTGGACAGACAGATCCACTACTCACCATCATCATCATCAGCATCATCAGCTAATCAGGATGATGAATACAGACTGGATGTTTTAATGTCATGTTGCTGCTATGCTGAATTTTCACAGATGAATCACGTGGCAGGATGTGTGTGTGTGCTTCTTAGAAACATGGGTACAGTGAGATATCGCAGCTGGAATAATTATAACAAGAGATTTCGTCAAATAATTGGTTAGACCTGTTATTTGTGCTATAAAACTGACTCGAGGCAAGGTCCTTCCACTGCTGATTTTCTGTCCTAGCAGGGAGCTAATTGTATTCTGTCAGCATCCCCGGGTGTAAATCATTCACTGATTAGACGAGCAGAATGAAAAGTAGAGGGGCTTTAAGTGTCTGCGGCGGCGACTGACAGGCTCTGGCCTACAGCAAAAGAACTTGTTGGCATTTTGCAGCCTTCAGGCAGAGTTTCTGTCCTGCCAACACTTTACCTGACACACAAAGTAGCACGGAGTTATCTGGAGCTCTTTGGAAAATGGTATTATTCACAGTTTTGACAGCTGCATCTCCCAGATTATTAAAAAAGGAGTCGAGAAAGGACTCACCATGGTCAGATTGTAAAAAAAAAAATACACTTTAGGTTGAAGCTATTATGAAGTCACCCTGAAACAGCATTTTGAGACTAATTTCCATATCGTGATGTATCCCTGGCAAAAACAGGATATGTAGGTGGGATAAAATGTTTAGACAAATGTGATTGGACCATTGAAACGCTAGCTAGCATTACTAAATAATCTCAGCACTACATACTGTAGCGCCTCTCCATAATAGTCCACTACACGTCTCCATCCTTTGTTGTAAAACAGAACACAGCCACTGTAGGTTGTAGCCGTTGACTGTATATAGAAAAAAGCAAGTTTGACGTCACATGTTGATATTGAATGATTTTTGAACTAAAGTCAATTGAAGCCAGAGTTTTTGGAGCCCGCCTCCAGTGGCCGTCGGGTGTATTGCACCTTCTTCCACTTCCACGTTTGGCCTCATTTTTGAGCCCCACTTGTTTCATCCATTTCTGTACAGTCTACGGCCGAGGACAAAAACAAACCAGCCTCCAAAAGACATTTGCTTATCGTCACCTAGCAACAGAACTGAAGCTATGTTCAATGACATTCTGTAAAAACCACAACACAGTAACAAGTTGTTTCTAACTGAAGCATTTGCAGCTCAACTAACATCAGAATCCAAATCAACACTTTGTTACAGAACTAATGATACTGTTCCAGCTTAATATTTCTGGGCAAGATGATGGAAGTCACTTGATTTTTTAAATTATTATTATTTTATTTTCAACTAAGAAATAAATGTGATTCCACCTTGTTAAAAATAAAAACAACTCGTTTTTTTTTTTTTTTTTTGGCAAACACTGTTACTTAAATAAACAATACAACCAGCGACGTGATCTAGGAAACTGATGCAACTTGTCACTTACATGTTTAAACATACAGAGGTGTGAAATGCAGTTCCTCCCTGTCCCACTGTGCTGCATAACACACATAAAAAACGACTTGAATTACAAAACCTACCTGTGCAAAACTCTGGATAATGTGAATATATTGAGAGAAACTGAAATATAAACCACCAGCACAGATTTTGTGATGCATGAAAATCCACAATGTATACTATTAGTGATTATGCAGTATTTCAGCAACAGTATTTGGAACAGTGACACTGGTAAATTAAAATACAAAGTACAGCTGATGTAGCTCTGGCTTGTAAACAAACTCGACTCTCTGGCTGCATTCATGGAAGGTCTGTTACAAACGTGCTCTGATCACAAGCATAATTCAGAGATTTTGTGCAAACAGGTGGAGCCTAATTACCTGCAGTGTTCCTGTGTGTGTTACAGGATCCAGGGTGAGGAACTTGCAGAAAGTTAGACAGTAACATATGATGCGTGGGTGCCACTTTCCTCAGTTGTTTATGAAATCCAATTAATTTTAACGTCTTGGGAAAAATTGACTTCAAGTTAGTGATTACAAATAACTCTGACTCCAGCGTGGTCACCTGATCTCTCCCTTCCTCCTCCTCCTCCTAACTCTCCACAACTTACCATTAACAATTCATGCACATGTGATCCGCAGCATAAGTCGCACGCCATCCCCGTAACCTGAGAGAGACCGAGCTCCTATCGGCCAATCAGTCACAAACGTCAACATCAGCAGCCGGCGCACGTGTCACGTTGCCATGCCGACTGGGCTTCTGGAGCCACGTCTCATTCATAATACAACGGTTCCGCCGCCTCACAAGGTGGCCTTTTGATGGCCCCTATCAGCTAATTAGCCCGCCTTCTGCTTGTCAGGTGGTGGACCAAACTGACTGGTTGAGAGGTGGTCTCAGGACATGAGCACCGCGGGGTCACCTGAGTTCAGCTCTTGTGTAAAGCGTCTGGATGAGGACAAGGCGTCTGAGTCACTTCAGTGCTCTGCCCTTATACTTTGAATGTCACCTGTTGCAGTTCTGAGTTTACCAGAGTTGTCTTCGCTGATGCTGGTCCTGGGTTTAGTCTCTCTGTTTCAGGCTACTCTCTACCTGAAAGGTCTAAAGTAGAAAGGATAAGAGGCTTAAGGTAACGGGAAATTGTATTTTTCTCGAGATAAGGATGTAAGAATGCACTGAGGAGTCATTTCAGGGCAGCTATGAAGACTCGGATTTTAAACCAGGAGCTGTGTTTTATTCATAATGTGACAAAGGTGAAAAAGAAATGCACTCTGCGTGATGAAGTGTGGAGGAAGGAGAGGTGAGGCCAGGTTCTTCTTGGGTCTGAAACATGAGAGAAATCTACTTCAAAGTGAAGTGAAATCAAGTGTGGAGAACCCAAAAATAGGCACTGATGCATTTCAGAGATTTCAGCCTTCGTCAGGGCATTGCTGGTGGACTCCTTATCTTTCCACTTCAACAGTGCCTTGATTTCTGGAGAGGTTTAACCTCATTATAACACTCACTGCTTTCTGGAAGTACTCAGTACTTCCAACAACATTATTGTTAGAGCTCACATGAGACACTTGGCTGGTTCACATCAGTTGAACCCAGGTGCGAGTTAGTGGTAGAACAGGGGTAAATGCATGAATGAACCAAACAGGCACGCCAAGATTATTTCCAGTTAGTTTGTGTACGCTGATGTATGAAGAGTTTTATACATTTGAATACAGGAAATACTCTCAATCATTTTTTTGCTGTGAGTAAGGTGTAGATAGAACTGGACGAAGCAACTGGGTCTCAAAAATGAGGCCAACGCAGAAGTGAAAAAAAGTTCAATACTCCCAATGGCCACTGGATGCTGGCTGCAGCAAATCATTTTCAATCATAGTAAGTACAGTTTTCTTACAAATCATTCTGATGTCATTAGCTAAAGTCAACAACAAGTAGGCTTCAAAACGACAAATATTTACGAGCGTGGTTAGTTTGACTGACAGATCTGGTGTCATTGGAGAACAAACCTGTGAGCTCCAGTCTCATACACACTGGGCAGTAGCCTTGAGTTTAAGGATAACACCCGCCTCCTCACTTCTCCCTTCATGTCCAAATATGGTCTGGTCTTGCTTCAAACAACCATCATGGCACCCTTCAAACTCCTGGCTTCAAAATGTGAGTAACGGTCACGTTGGCTTCGTCCATTCCATATACAGTCTGTGGCAGGGGTAGCCAACCCTGGTCCTCGAGGGCCCCTATCCTGCATGTTTTAGATGTGTCCCTCCTCCAACACACCTGATTCAAATGACCAGGATCATTATCAGGCTCCTGCAGAACTTGATGATGACCTGATCATTTGGGCTACCCCTGGTCTATGGAGTAAGATGAGAAGATTGGTACCATTCATAAGCTACTAGTAGGTGCTTTTACCATTAGACAGAAGCTGGATCAAGTCGGCTATTTCTGCCCACACACAGTTGATATGCTAAGCTAAGCTAATCATGCTACGCTTCTTTCTTAAGTTTTGAGAGGTATTGATCTTCTCACCGTACAGTGTATTCAGTGTATTTCTGCTTTGATCCAGGGAGCTGAACTACAGATGTGAACACGTATTACCTCCTCATTAACATTTCATGTAGCTTTCAACCCTCTTCTTCCCTCGTGCTGCTCTGATCTGACGCTCCAGTCAAAGCAGTTGTTTTTACTGCTGCTGATGTTTCCCTGAGCCTCTGTTTGCATTAGTGTTTGTGAAGGCTGCACTACCCCCGGTGACTACATAAGGTATGGTTCCCATTCTGTGTTACTGTTATTACACCGACATGGAGTCCAAATTGCGGCTCTATTGAACAGCAGCATCTATGCTCACAAGCTCCCTCGTTATCCATTTGCAGCGAGCGGACAGAGAGGAATTTCTGTCTTATTGAATAAAGGAGGCTGTCGAGCCGGAGCCTCCTGCTCTCAGGAATCCTTACATCGGCAGAACGCCGGGAACCATAGATCACCGAGCGAAAGAGTGAATCAATGAGAGAGACAAGTGGGCAGCAGAGAGGGAAGATAAAGAAAGAAAACAGAAAGAGATAAGGGCCAATAGGAGAGTGAAAGGTAGGAAAAAAGGCACAGAGCTCGGCACTGATTCAGCAACACATCTTCAACATCTGCTTTTGTTTTGTGTGCGATCATAAGAAGATGGGTCAACGTTGTGGAAGTGGTGAAACTCAGCTGGACACTGGATTTAGTTTCCAAGTTTATAAAGAAAATTCAATAATCTATACTTAGTAGTACCTCTACTCTCTCCTGAAGAAGTCCCAGAATGCTAATAATGTGTGAGTCAAGACATAATCTATAAACTTTGGCATGGTGATAGAATCAAAGATCAAAGACTTGGATTCACTCTTTGAAAGTGTATGCAGTATTAATATATTTGAGCCTTGAGCTTGTGCCTCCCTTTGATTCTCATATTGAGAGTGTGTGGATTTTTGATTCTGGAAGTGCAACTGTGGCAACTTTTGTTTGACCGTGGAAGTTTCAGGTTTTTCTGTGTGACTGATGAACTGAGGAAAATTGCAAGCTGTAGCAAAGTTAATGGTTTTGGGGGGAAAGCCTTGAAGTGATCCGAGCTGTGCTGCAGACGCATATACAATGGTTGGCTGAACACGGACGGTTGCTCGGGGTTTGGATATGTGCTGCAGCTTTTTTTGAAACAGAAACTGCAACTCACCCAAAGTTATTGTTTGGCTGTAAAGAGGGAAGCTTTCAGAAGTCTGAGATTTCACAGTGATGTCATCTGGGTACAAATTGGAGATGGACAGACAGGATGTTTAGAGTTCGTATTTATACTATAGCAATTCCAAAGTGGAAGTGCAAAAAAAGTGCAATACCACCAATGTCCACAGGATGCTGACTCCAAAAAACTAAAAAAACTCAAAAATAATCATTTTCAATCCTGAAATATTCAGTCAATACATTTTTCCCACAAGTCATTCTGATGTCATTAGCAAAAGTCACCTCTTCCTCTCAGGGATCTGGTGAAACTCATTTCATCATTAAGGAGATATCAGGCTTCAAAAAGAAGATTTAGGGGCGTGGTTTGTTTGATTGACAGCTCTGGTCTCCAATGATTTACAGGTGGTTTGGAGGCTCATTCACCAGTAACTCCAGTCTCATACACATTAGGCAGTGACCTCAGCTTCAAGGATCAGACCTGCCTCCTCACTCCTCCCTTCATATCCAAATATGGTCACTTCTGGATCCCAAAAAAACACCAAAATGGTGACTTTTACACACAAAGTCCTGATACCAAAGGTCACCGTGGCTACGTCCATCTCTTCTAAACATTTTATGGTTTAAATTAAAAGTGCTGCTTTAAGCTCCTGCACGGTCATCCATCTCTGATTGTATATTCGTCTCTGCTTGGACATATTTCAGTATCAACAGCCACATTTTGATTATTCTGCAGGAAGTGGCAGCAGCAGAGACACAGTGACCGGACCGACTCGGATGGCTGGGTTTCTGTCAGTGTTGGGGGTTTCATTGAAATTACCGGCTGCCCTCTTCTGCCGTATTCATCCCCTGTGCTGTCTCGCCGTTTCCCCGCGGTGCTGTATATAAAGAACCGGCGTGACAGCTACACCTTCCACGTCCCTCCGCCTCCGTCCGTGTCTTGTCCTCGTGTGGGACACCGTGCACCTCCTGCGCTCACAGACACCATCCAATATCCTGCCAGTGTCTGAGTGACAGACATAACAACAGCTCTGTTTCTCTAATAAATCCCCGTGATGTCTGATATTGTATGGAAGCTGAATGCTGCACCTCTAACCCTACAGCCAACACCTCTTGTGCTTGTTTATGTAACAGTCTCATAGATCTGTATCTGCACATAGAGATGACGTACAGAAGCTCTCAGTAGCTGACATTGTTGTGTATGAATGTGAATGAACGTTCTAGTGTTAGCAGTGCATTTCTTCCTCTGGGATGGAGAATAAATAGGCCCGCACAGTCTCTTTCATCTTCAGGAAAAAAGTAGTCCAAAGACTTCAAAAAACCCATCTGATGCACTGAAGCTCGCGTTGAATTAAAATATTTCTCTAATGGCACAATCATGTTTTACAGGAGTCTTTTAAATCTAAAAGGAAAAACAACCTCATGGCAGTTTTCTTTCAAATATGCAAAGCCACGTTTGAACCGTGTACTCTTTTATCTTTTTTCTTTCACCCGGAGAGCAGCGGGGGGATTCACCGGGGGCGGTGGCTACAGGACGGAGCAGACGTTTGGTTACCTCCTATGTCAGAGAGGGAGGGACAGAGATGATTACAAGAAGGAGAAGATCTTACAGCGCTTTATTATGAAATTGAACTCATTTACATTTACAAAACTGAAGAGTTGGGAGGTAAAAAGTAGAGATTTGAGAAGTTAAAATGTGAAGGATTAAAGCTATGGTTTGAATGTGTATCCAGCTTTGCCTCCTGGTGTTTGTTACTCTGTTTAAGCTGGAGAAAGACTGGAGGCTTGGCAGAGGCTCACAGAGGGCCGATCAGTCATTTGTGCTTTTTAAACCTAAATTAACTCATTAAGTTTTATAAATTACTTCTTGTACCTCACACACTGGGGCTTTCCCCAACCAGAAAACATACTGTATGTCCTGGAGACAGATTTGTTAATGTGGTTGTTTGTGTGGTGGAAGTGTTGTCTTGTGATCTCTTCAGTGTGGACTGTCATGTGTCATTTCATGGCTCAGCTCTCCGACAGCGCCATCGGGCCTTAGTGTGTGTGTGTGTGTTTGTTAGCACGGCTTTTTTGTTTCACAAGTGTGTGTCTTTGTCTGAGCTTGTGCATACATGTGCGCACGTATGTCAGAATACAGAGGTGTAGTTGAGAGTACCTGAGCGGCTGAATGAAAATCTCACTCGTGAACCTCTCTCCCCAGAGGTCTTTTTCAGAGTGTAAAAACCTGACACACATCGTAATGTTATCACCCACTCACTCAGCATGAGGGGAGGAGGAGGAGGAGGAGGAGGGGGCAGAGCGAGAGCGTGGAAGCATGAAAAAGACCAGAGCATCCAGCAGAGAACGATGCAAACATTACAAAGAGTGAAGGAGGGTGAAGGTGCACAGGAAGGTGTTAGGAAGTGTGAATCATGACACGTGTGTAACATTGTGACATCTGTCAGGCTGATCAGAGTCGGCTTCGATAAGTTGTCTCTGCAGAGAGCGTGTGCATGTGTCTACCTGGAGTCCTCAGCAGGTAACAGGGTTTTTTCAATGTGCCAATCACAGCACAGAAACTACAGAGGGAGGTTTTAGCTCAGGTACTGTAGAGGGTAGACTTTAATAGTACAGTAAGACTTTGACGCTGTTCACACTTGGTGTTAAGATGCGTCTTGGGTGAACGAATAACAAGTGGACAGCGTTAAATACAAGTGTAAACAACCAGTGAGATGCACCAGTTTTAGGGATGCAACTAAAAACGGTTTTGATTAATCAATAATTGAACTATTAAGCTAACCATTAAAAAGCTATTATAAACGAACTATTAAAAAAAGATGGATACTTCATTCAAAAATACATCTTTTAATCAACTCTGCTGCTGACATGACACAAAAAGTAAATTGGAAATGTCCCACACCGAACTATACAATAGATAAAACTGTGCCAGTTTTGTTTAAACAAAACCAGGCAAATAATCCATTTCTTTACTGTATTTAGCAACGGTGACCACTGTACTGTACTTCCTGCTGAACAATACTGTGCAACTGAGCAGAGATAGGAAGGAAGGGAGATGTCTCACTCCTTTGAAAAACACGTCTGGGGACAATAGTCAACATCTGTATTCATCAATGACCATTTTTAGGGCGACTGTGGCTCAGGTGGTAGTGTGGTTCGCCTATGAATCATAAGATTGTAGGTTCGATCCCCAGCTCCTCTTGTCTACATGTTAAAGTGTCCCTGAACAAGACCTGTGGCTAGTACCTTGCATGGCAGCTCAGTAGCCATGGGTGAAGGAGGTACCTTGTAAAGCACTTTGGGACCTAGCTAAGGTAAAGAAAGCGCTATATTTAGCACCATTTACCCTTTTTATTGTTCACAATGTCGACTTATCGTTGCACCTCTAGCCGGTTTTATGCACTGTGCTTCAGGCCCCTCTGTCCCTGTGGTATATGTAGACATTACCATGAGTGACATGTTTACTCATTTACTAAATACCATCATCACGCTAAGTTTAATTTCTCGGCTTCCCAACCAAACACCACAGAGTGAGCCGTCATCTCCAGCTGTAACAGACACATCTTTTGTTTGCACCACTTCTTAAGTACCTACACACAGCCCATACAGAGAGTTTCTGAAGAGCTCATTGTTGCTGCCTGGAGTGTGATATGAAGCTCGCTCACTGTAACCGAAGCTGCAGCCTCACATTTGTTCCATTGTTGAGTAATGGTTTGCCTTTTATTGCCTTCCCCTCGCTCGCTTGCTCGCTCTCACACCACGCTTCCCTCCCTGTTTAGTGAATTTCACTCCCGGTGTGCATGCGATCCCGAGCAGCAGCAGCAGGCCTCCATGATGACTGAAGCGGCTCGACAACATTGTGTACGAGAATAGCGCTCAGGTTTCACAGCACAGCGCCGCTCAATGAGGAATCAAAAGGGTTGAGGCGAATACGCAGTTCATTGGGTTTCTGAGCTTCTAGGCCACTGTTGTTGTTGTTTCACTTTCTCTACACTTGAAGCAAAAAAAAAACCAATTTAGCTCTTTTTTTATTGCTTGGTTGCCTTTGTGTTGCTAAATGCAGCAGTTGGCGAATCTGTTTACCAGTTTTTATGATGAAGACTGGGAGAATAGAGGGAGTCTGGGACTATCCAAATCCCTAAAGCCTCTTCTGTGGGAAAGCCCGGCCGATCCCCCTTCTCCTGCCTGCTCCAAAGATCTGAGCTGTGATTCCCTCTGGCAGGATTTTATAGAGACACTGAAAGCTCTATTACACCAAAGCCTTTCCCTGACAAGCCAAATGACATGATAACAGATGACATTCTGCACTATACACTGCTATAGAGATTTTCCTCTTCCTACCAGTGCCCTTTTACAAATGTCTTTTTCAAATTGTGTTATTTGCTGATCTTTGGTCTTTCTAGCTTTTGCACAAAATTGTATCGTAATGACATTTAAATGCTTTTCTAGGTCATAAAGAACAGGGAAGATTTTGTTTTGTGCCTCAATTTCTGCTGAGGTTATTTGGATATATTGTACAGGTGTATTTGTAGCTAGGTTCATGTATATAGTGCAGTTGAGGGGGACAGTCCAGTGTGTGTGTGTGTGTGTGTGTGTGTAAGTTATCATTACATTTCATCATTAAGTAGATATTAGGCTTCAAAAAGAGGAAGATTTACGGGAGTTCAGGAATTTGACCTGCCTCCTCACTCTTCCCTTCGTTTCCAAATATGGTCACTTCTGGCGCAAAACAACCAACATGACATTCAAGCGGTCATCTCCTGACTTCAAAATGTGACTCCACAAACCAAGGAGTGATGTCACATTAGCTTCGCCCATTACACAGTCTGTGGTGGCGTGCCCTGCCACAATGGAGGCTTTTCACTAATGACCTTTAGAGCTTTTAGAAATACATATTTATGTGACTTTGGAGCTGTTTCCTCTCGCTGCTCTTCTTTGTGCTAAACTAACTATCTCCTGGCTCTAGCTCCATATTTATTTCCTCCTCCTCTTCTTCCATCCTTCATGTATTCAGCCTGTTTGCATTGACATTAGTTTCTGGACCGCACCATAATGTCTAACCTTTTCCTCTCTGTTTCCTTGTTTTTTAGGCATGGCTCCAGAGGTATGGCTACCTCCCTCCTGCAGACCCCAGAATGTCAGTGCTGCGTTCTGCCCGAGTCATGCAGTCTGCTATCGCTGCCATGCAGCGCCGCTACGGCCTAAATGTCACAGGGAGTCTGGACAGCAACACTATAGAGTGAGTCACACACCTTTAAAAATACCCCTTAAATATGCCACAGTATGAACTGTGTGTTAAGTTCATGATGATTTCTGCAGAAAAAAACAAGGAAACATGGATGAGAGTGGGATCGTAGCATTTACTAGTGTACGTGGTCACCTCTCGTATTAGCCTCCATGCCAGTATTTACAGTGGATAAATGAACAGATGCTGAATTGAACTGATGACTAAAAAATCTGTTCCTATTAAATCTGTGTGATTAATTATGAAAATGACAAAGCATCTGCTGAAAGAGAGACCTGCTCCTTAGATATTTTTAGACCTTGCTTCTAACTAGATTGATGTTTTTATAGACTTTGATAAACACTACCAGGTGAAATTTGAATTCGCCTCAGGCGTAGATGGATGTTTTACAAGAAGAGCGAGTAGAAGCCAGAGGGTAAAACCATGTTGTTGTTACAGTCAAGTGTTGTTTCTGATTGAGATCCACAGTCTTCTCTGTTCAAGTGGACTAGACGTCTTCAAAATGGAAATACAAATAGTTGGTGCTTCTTTCACTCAGCCTCTGTTTTGCATTCAGGAGGCAAAGCGCAGTCACTTTGCCTGACACAAAGTTACCCTGACATAGATTAAGTGGGGCGTTTTAATTTGATCAAAGGGACCTTTTGCAGGGAGTACACCTCCGATGTCAGATCAAAGGCTGCAGAATGCCTCAGTATTAATACTCGCTGGGAGAGGAGGAAGAGCAGGGACGGTGTTTGGTTGCTCCTCGTGCGATCTGTCAAACCTCAGTGCAGCAGCAAAGGAAAATAAGAAACCAGATTATTAAACTGTGCTCACACCAAATGTGGATGTCCCAGAAATGGCGAGAACAGCACCACGTCTTGGTTTATATCCCAGTAGTCGAAGTTGAGTTACAAAGTTCTGGACGGTGATGATGATATTGTCCTCAATTTATATTGTCCACACACACCTGAGATGTCCGTAAACCAGTATTTTTAAATCCTGCATACAAAGCATATAATTCATGTTTTCAAACGTAGCCCAGATTTTTACCCAGTTTTAACCTCTGCATCTCACCCACATATCTTCATACCTGCAGATCACTGAAACGCTGCTCACTGACATTTGTATCCACCAACAGTGAAATACCATCCGTGCTACAAATAGCAATGAGCTCAAATTTGGCCACTGAACTGTAACACGGCAATGTGGTGGCCAGCGATGTGAATGCGGACTAACAGCTGTCCAACCACTGGGCTGAAACAGAGTGAAATGTGATAAGCTAACAGTGTCTGTTGTTTTTTTTCCCTCCTTTCTGCTTCTCTTGGTTGATGTAGCGATAACACGATAAGGTGAGGCACTGTGTGTGTGTAATATGTGGATATGCAAGCATGAAAGTACATGTAAATTAAACGTGCAGTGTTGGAATTATGAGAAAATTACATGTTTCTGTAGATGCACTGAATCAGAACTGATGATGACACTGACAAATGTCTCCTCACCTCTCTCCTGTAGGTGGATGAGGAAGCCCAGATGTGGAGTCCCTGACCAGATAGGCGGCGCGTCCATATTCAGCGTCAGGAAACGGCGGTACGCCCTCACAGGACAGAGGTGGCAACACAAACATATCACATACAGGTAGGTGGATCTGGATTCGCTGTGTTCTTCGCCACAACACTTTTTTTTTTTATAATAATCTCCGATGTTCCCCGCGGTGACCGTAACCACACAGAAAAGCCCAGCGCTGATTTCCTCCCATCAAAGGAGCTTTTTGTCAGCTTGTGAAGACGCCTCGTCAACAAGATTAACCCAGTGCAGGCCTGCAGCTGCAAAGACATGACTGATATTTGCACACACACACACACACACACACACACACACACAGACACACAGAGGCACATGCACACAGACATGGCTTCAGGACTTCACCAGTGTCGCTGACCTTTTCATTAAGACACAGAAATACCCAACTGTACATTTTATTCTCGCACATCTTGCTCTTTTCTCCTGCTCCACATCTGCCATTTATATAAAAACCAGTTAGAATAAGTTGTCAGAGCTTGTGACCCTGCCTCTGTCTGTAGGCTTTTCAGCTTAAACATTTACCCCAGCCCCCCGCCACCAATTCCTACTTAAAGGAACAAGCGCTTAACACAATATTTCAACTTACATAATGTACCCAAAGCTACAAAGCCAGAGGTCAGCTGGAGTTCCTCATCACTTAAATCATATTACACACAACACGGGATATGGTCTTCAGACCCTCACACTGAACATGCAGCACAAATGGGAAAAGAGTGTACATGTCGGAGCCATACATGTACCAAAGACCTCATCACCAATTTCATAATTCACAAGCACACTTTGTGACATCCAACTACATGAGTAATAATATATGGGACATGCCATGTTATATAATGTTTCCCCGTTGATGTAGTGAGGTCAGTAGCCCAGATTCTGTAATAATTTATATGTCCTATACTGTGGTTTGGCTCCCAGCTCCATGTTTCATAAGATAATCCTCAAGAAGTGGGCTTGTTTTTTATTTTCTCTGCCTCTGGGATAAATGTATAAGCAGTATTACATGCTAAATATAATCTGTGGATCAGTGACCTACAGCTGAAGTAGGACTGTATATCACCGATGGCACAAACTCACGGCCGTGCATTTTTCTTTTTAAAAAATTACGCCGGGGATCGGGTTTGGAATTAGGTTTCACGAGCGCCCGGTTCATCTGCATCGATGGGGGAAGGAGCAAACGAGTGGGGGCTTGATGAAGAGTGGGGGAGTTGGATGGGTTGGAAAGGAGGAGGGAGGAAGGTGAGGAGCGGAGGAGGGAGGAGAAGCAGCTGCAGAGAGAAAGAGAAAGATGAGCAGAGAGGGGAGGAGAGGAGAGGAGAGGAGGAAACCCCCGGTGGAAGGCAGAGGGTGCTCTCTGACAGATTAGGGTTATGTAATAGGATGGGAGCATTTTGAGAGAGTGTGTGCATATGTGTGTGTGTGTGTGTGTGTTGTACATGAATGTGTGCCTGGCCTCCAGTCAGGAGTCAGATGTGCCTGCAGCTGCTCCTTTTATCTCAGATTGGCACAATGGAGGTAGTTAGAAAACACAGCACAGTCATCTAAACATGTACAAGCTCCTTCAAGGTTCTGTGCAGAGCTTTACAACTCACCATCATATTTAAATCTGAAGAATACATGTTGTGTTGGAGGTAGTAAAAATCTTATAGCATTTATTTTCATGGTTCTACAAAATGACGAGAGTCTTAAAGAATAAATCAACAGAAATCAGCAGCAGCATCGTTATAACAGACACCAAGGAGTAAAGCCCTGTTTATGCTCCCGCGGGCGGCGACTGCATAGGCGTTATTGCGGCGGTCCCTCGCGCATTTTGCCTTTTATACTCGAGCGCAACCTACACGCACTGTTTTGAAAATGTCGCTTCAGTTTCCCTCCAAGTCAGGGGTTTTGCTACGGCTGGTATTTGCCAAGACACCAAAACACCAAAACACCATTGAGGAACACTAAGCCAGGCAAAGCTGAGTACATCACCACAGCATGTGACGACAAATGGACCAATCAGGAGAGATGATGTCTGTGACGTCTTGTGTGTGGCTAAAATTTTTGACGTGTGCTGCAAGTGTTGCAAAGGGGCCACACGGCCCAATGCATCGGTCACGTGATACAATGTGGGCGCTGTTTTGTGCATGAGCGCAGAAGCATTAGTGGCCTTAAGACTGGACAGTTAATCGTAATAAAATTGCGATCTCGATTCATACAAATATGCAATCTCATTTCAAAATGAAATTATTTATTCTGACTATAACTGTGTAGACTTTTGGCTTAAAAGAAAAATAAAGTGCAATATGACAAAGCTGATAATGACAGGAGAAAATCAGCTGAGGTAAAAACAGGAGTGTTCCTTGTCTACTTACTAAAGTTGATGTGCCAGTCTTATAGCAGGCAGTGTGGACACCATTACGTTTACCTTGAGTGCAATAAATATTTATATTGGAAAAAAATTGTGAGAGAATCATGATCTCAATTCTAAGTAAAAAAAGCAGGATTCTCATTTTTTCCAGAATTGTGCATTTTTGAACACTTTGGTTTGTGTTATTGTCTGTCCGTCCATCTGTTAGCAACATGACGGAAAAACTACTGAACAGAGTTCACTGATCTGAGAGATGAGATATTAACAAGTAACAAATAATACACTTTTAGTAAAGATCAGAGGATGGCAGCCTGATTTCACAAGATAGTGTTTCCAATTCACCACAAGAGGGCAACAGTGTTCAGTCTCTAGCATCAGTACAGCTGGATTGTGTCTTGGTGGAGATTTGTTCTGAGTTATATCAGTTTGAAGAAAAACTGAGATTTTTTAAAGAATAATTATGATTTATTACAGCTGGGGTCCTATTTGTTTATTTATTTATTTATTATTTGATGGCTAGTTATTAAAACATTACTCTAAATTTAATCTCACACTCACAATCATTCATCTTTTTTCTAACTTGGGAGTTTGCTGCTAATACTTCTGTTTGTTCGACCACTTTTATTTCTTTCCACATTTTTTTCTTTTACCTGTCCTGAGATTTTAAGATTTATACATGTAGAGAAAACACAGCAGCCATTATATTGATCTTGTAACATACAGAAATCATCTAAATCTGTTAAAACGCTCCTATGAACCCGACTCACTCTGCAGGAGTCTGCACAGCTGCATTGAATTAGAGCTGCTCAATTAGCCCTTGTTTAGCTAACTGTTAAAAAAAGTACAGCATTTGTTTACCACAAGAGTTGAAAGGACAGTTTTCTTTTAACTTTAAATGATTAACATTACAGTTTTTAACCTGGTTGACTAAATAGATAGTCAAAGTACAGACAAATGTGAAAAACTGCTTAATTAACAGAGTGTTGAAATGGTTGTAGGAGATGTTTTTGTGCTATTAATCATATATTCATGCTTAAAATGTACATTTTTCGACTTGAATAAAAAATTTATATTTACTGTCTTGTTTAAAAGTCTTTCTCATCCACATGACAACAGTCTAATGGCACTGTTGCTACGTCACATGGTCAAACATCTGGGGAAATAGAAACAAACTTTAAAGCAAGGTTTCAACATAGATAATATTATTTGCATTTAAATATAATAGCCTTGATTACTTGTTAGGTGCTGGTTGAAACTAGAAGTTGCACAAGAAGGAACAAAATGTTCACTGTGCACTGCACCGTATGCATTGTGTATCACGTGGACATAAGGGGATCAGGATTACCTCCTGCTGCCTCGGTTTTATATAAAAAAAACAGATGTCTTGTCGCTCTCTCTCCGTGGAAACACCTCCGTCCTTCTCTTTCAGGCTTTAAGCTTTTAAAATAATCTTGGAAAACAACGCTGACATTTGGAAATTATAACAAATGCATGACCGCCGCAGGTGTGTGCTGCTTTTCTACGGAGCCACATACAGTACTTGCTGTGGGGAGGCACTAATTAGCTTTGGCATCCCCACTGCTCTCCCTGCATGCAGGTACTAACACAGCACATGAGTTGCATCCGGAATCATTATCACCTCCCAACATGGAGTTTAATATCTGCTACGGCCTGAGAGCAGCCTGCGATTCTTTGTATTTGTTGTTTTGCAGCCTCTCTCTGCATGTGTCACTCTCTTTATCTGCCTCGCCCTTAAAAATAGGACACGCACACAGAGAGTTGGGTCATAGACTCCAATGAAGCTTTTTTTTCTTGTTTTTTTTTCCTCAAGTGGCTGTGGTTGTTGGTGAGGCCTTTCAGACAGGGCAGGACAAGGGCACGCATTCATGGAGAACTCTGGATGTTCTTCAGAGTTTGTTCTTTCATTTTAATCTCAGGGAAGACGTTTGTACCCTCGCAGACTGTTTCTGGGTCAACTGGTATTGATTCGACAGAGTGTGTGTTTCCCAGTGTTCGTCTTGCTTGTACTTGAGTCTGCTCTACATAAACCCTTCAAACCCTTGAGACGCTCGCGACACCAGCTCCGTTTCAGTTGATGTTCAATCCCGTCCTCAGTCATATGTATTTATTGCTCACATGTACTGCAGGAGTATTTTCAGGATGTTATTCATCAGAGTTTGTTTTATTTAAGATGAATCTGATCACATTCAACAATGAGCTGTCATATTGTTGCTGTAGCTGCTTTCAGCTCATGGTTCTGTTGATGGCCGATCTGTTGAAAGCTACGTTGGAACAAGTGAGGACGTCCTTATGAACCTTGTGTTACACAGATAGAGGAGTTTTATGTGAAGTATTAAGGAGTCGTCCACACGGAGACGGGTTTAGGAGTATCCGTAAAAGTTTTTTATCGTATGGGCGCTATATCCACGCGGAACCTGAAAATTAGCATTTTTCAAACCGGATCCCAGAGTGAACAGATCTCGAAACACCACCCTTGCGTTTCCATGTTTACAACCCACACACATCTTTTCTGAAACAATGACGCCATAGCCCGACTTCTCCCTTTACCCTGCATGAACTACCCTGCCAACAACAGCAACAATGGTGGATTGCAGATTCTTCTCTGTTTTTGGTGTATTTCTAGCGTTTTCAGTGCTTTCTTGTGGGGACACATTTCTTGAGACGATGATGTGTTTACTTCCAAACCTTTTTAAAATGAAAAATAAATCGACCATTTTCATCTCCATGGAGACAGAGCCTAAAAGGGAGGATGCCTTGGGATCTCAAGCGCTAAAGAGCAATTTATAAATTCACATCATGATACTTCATGCCTGTCTGCTGCTCGTTTGGTGTAGCATTGTTACTGCTGTTACTGTTATCTTATGACTGCACAGCAGAAAGACAAAGTTAGTGACTAGTAGGTGAGTGCAATGGAAGTAGAGATATTTCTCTCAGTAGCTGGTGGAGACCAAAACAGAGCTAAAAGTAAAGTGAATCTTGATAGTACACCTACAGTTGCTGAATGTTTCTTTGTGTCTGATTAATGTGTAAATGAGGTACTGGTAACTAACACGGTGGTTCCCAAATTTCAGGTCAGCAAGAATTTGAAAACAATTTAAAACTCCATCTATAGCCATCATTTTTACAAAAGATGAAAGTAGTAGGTAAAAGTGCAAATCATGGATATTGAACTGAAACAGAGCATTTTGAGAGTATCTAAGGTCTATGTCATGACTTATTTCTGGTAAAAACAAGATGTAGGTAGGACAAAACATTTGGATTTGATTGGACCATTGAAACACAATGAGACATCATAGCTAGCTAGCTAACGTTACTAGATAACCCGATGTTACTACTACGACTGTGACTACTCTGTCAGTGTTTGCGGGTGGTAATCTGAACTGTGCCGCTAACAGCAGATTGATTGACAGGTGGATGGAACGATCCTATTGGTTGAAATTGCCCTGAGTGAGATGATGACGGTCACGTAATATTTGTTGTGAGGTGATTACAACAGGTTAGCTCCAGCATCAGTTGTATGTTTCCCCCACCTATGAGGATAGTGGGGTTTAAAGTCTGGGGCGTCTTTGTTTTGGGGGTCGGGCCCATTTAACACAAGTCAAAGTCGGTTTGAATCTAGGTTGGTTGAAAACCTCTCAGACAAATGTTTGGGTCACATAAACCATGCAAGAACATCCACTGATCACCACCTGACCCAAACTAAGACCATCTCTGCTTTATTACATTGCTCATGGTTTGTTTCTGCAGATGTGTTTTTTAAAATGACAGATTTTCCATTTCTTTGAGATACCTGTGTGTGTGTGTGTGTGTGTGTCTCACTTCTGTCAAAACACAAATCATTAGCTGAAAGAGAAAGTTTGACAAACTTGTGAGAGTGTAATTATAGCAAACACATCTCTGCTAAAGTGGTATTCGGCTGTCAGCGAGTCAGTCTTGAAAGAGCAGACAGAGAAAGAGAAGCAGTTTGGGATTCGGTATAAGCAATTAGAACATTTTAAATGAACACTGCAGGTTATTCAGTGGGACGCTATTTATATTTCCTAACCAGCCTTTATGGTTCCCCTTTTCACTGAGTTTGATTTAATAATGAATCTGAGCTTCACGCTGTATAAATATGCAGTATATATAAATGTGCCTCGCAGCGGCAGACAAAGACGTTCTGATAATATTTATTCCTATTATGGAAAATGACAAGCTGACAGGCAAACACAGACACTGTGAAGAAGTAAAACGAATAAAGGAACAAGGGCACACAAAGAAGACGAGGTGGATGGGAGGAGAGGCGAGGGAAATCTTGAATAAACTTTAAGAAGAAGACATGAAGAAAAATAACAAAGAAAGTAGCACAGGGCTGTTCTGCTGCATGCTTTACACTTATCAGCTGCACATCAGCCAACCACCGATCACCTCTCCGCCCAGACGCTGCACTACCACTAATAAGACACAGAGTATTGTGTGTTTACAAGTGTCTAAGTTGGATGATGTAAACTACACCTATCTGTCTGTCCCCGGAGACCGAGACAGTTTTAATAGAGCGTGACACTGAGATATTTTCAGAGCGAATAAAGTGGAGAGAGGTTTTCCTGATTGCCCAAACCAGACTGGGGCTCTCAGCAGGCAGTGGGCTGTTGATAATCCTTAATTAGAAAATAAATTCCAGAGGCGGGGAATTGTCCCGTCCTCTCCACACCTGCAGCAACTCGGAGCCGGCGGGGGAGGACTCAGCTGTTTTCTCTCGCAAATCGCTCCATTTAGCTCTCTGTTGGCGAACAGGATGAGCGTGAAATGGCAGCATGCAGGGAAAACAGTGATAGTTAGGCTTTTTTGGCATAGAGCGATCACGTTGATTGACGTGCGGTCGTGTCTCCTTTTCCTATCGTTGTCTACCCCAACCATATCTCATGCTTCAGAGGAGTTGGACGCTATTTACTTTCTCTGATTAGATTTTATTCATTAATTTTTCTTGTGAGTGGACATGCAGCAGAATAAGCCACTCTGAGGTGTGTTTGTTTTACCAAACGCTCGGAGCACCCGAGAGTCTTATCAGACCAATTTACAATAGATTTGCTCATCATGGGAGCTGAAGGAGAAATCCCGATTCAAGGCTTACTGGGGCATGATGATAAGAGAAAATTATCTGGCTGTGTGAAGTGTTTACAGAGGCTTCTAGTGTCTTCCCAGCCTAACTTTTTTCCTCCTGTCCCTCATGTCTCTGCAGCATAAAGAACGTGACGCCCAAAGTGGGCGCCGAGGAGACCCACGACGCCATCCGACGAGCCTTCGACGTGTGGCAAAACGTGACGCCGCTGCGCTTCGAGGCAGTGCCCTACAGCGAGCTGGAGAGGACCAAGAAGGACGTGGACATCACCATAATCTTTGCTTCAGGTTTCCATGGCGACAGCTCGCCCTTTGACGGCGAGGGGGGCTTCCTGGCCCACGCCTACTTTCCAGGGCCGGGAATAGGAGGCGACACACACTTTGACTCAGATGAGCCGTGGACGCTGGGAAACCCCAACCATGACGGTGAGCCCTGCTCGGGATTGTTGGGAAATCTTTTGATCTTGTACGACTAAAGGATGACATCACACTCTACAATGGTGGTTGTTGTAGACATTGAAATCATTAGCTTGGAAGTCCTCACTTCAGGAAACCCATAGACTGTCTATAGGAATGGACGAAGTAACTGGGTCTCCAAAGTGAATCCAATGCAGAAGTGCAACAAAAGTGCAACACCACTGATGGCCACTAGATGCTGGTTCAAAAAAACTTTTCAATTATGAAAAATTCAGTAAATATATCAATATTAATATATTAGGTCATTCTGATGTCATTAGATAAAGTCAGCTCTTCTTATCAGTGATCTGATGGTTCATCCGATTTTTAAAAAAATTATTATTAAGCAGATATTAGACTTAAAAAAGAGGAATATTTAGGGATGTGGTTAGTTTGATTGACAGGTCTGATCTCCAATGAGAGTAAAGCTGAACTCAGGTTTCATACACATTACGCAGTGTCCTCAGGTTCAAGGGTCAGACCCGCCTCCTCACTCCTCCCTTCGTATCCAAATATGGTCACCAAATCACATTAGCTTCTTCCATTCTATATACAGTCTATGAGGAAACCAGACAAAAGTGACACAGCCATTACTTTTTTTTTCTGACAAAATCATCACACCATTCCTCTTACAGCTTCAGAGGCTTCAACCACATCACACTTTGTCTTCAGCGATCAGAACTGACTCATGCATTATCGTGTGTCACTACATTTTTACTGCAACTTGAACAAAATTGTTTTCCAAGCTGGAAATCTGACGTTTCTAAAGACGTCAGGGAATTACATTTTTCACCGATTTGTTCTATAAATGCTTTAAAATCAAGTGGCTTTGAGGGGTTTCAGTCACAGACTCACTCATACTAACTGGAAAAGTGTGGAAGTTATTTGAATATGTCCGGTACATCTGCTCTCAGTGAACCACAGGTTGATGCTCTGCTCGCAGCTCTGATCTGCTGCTGGATGGTGGGATTGCCGCTCGGTGTGCTGCTGATTTCTCTTCTGCTCCGTGGTGATTTAACCCAGATCTGTTGATCCTTGCTCAGTCTTCTCCCTCTCCCTCTCTCTCTCTGGAAGCAGATATCTCCCTTGCTGAACCACAGTAATCATATCACCTCTCACTCGGCTCTGACCTCCAGCCTGTGCCCTAGCTGAGTACTTGCCCTCAGAGCCTTGCATCTTGTCAGGCTGCCTTTAGCGGGGTCCGTATGTCATTCTGTTGTGTGGGTTGCGTGTTGAGCAGCTGTGTTGCTGTTTTGTGTTTGTGTATCAGTGGCAGCCAGTCGACTAAGCTCCCAAGTTGACCTTTGAACCTCGATGCACAATACAGTGATTATAAATGGAGAAAGAGATGGAGGATTACAAAAAAAGGCACGAGGCAAGATGAACGAATCCAAGGTTAATTTCAAATTTGTCACGGACAGTCTCAAAGACGGATGTTTGCAGTTTCTCTGTTTGAATCCCTCATTAAATCTAAGGAGCAATCCTGCCCCGCGGTCCACAGAGAGCAGTCATGACTGTTACTGAATCACCAGTCAAAACAATGACAGAGAGACAAGGAGATGCTCTTAAGAAATAGGGACACAAATGAAAGGAGGAGGGGGGGAGATGAGTTTACTAGCAGGAAGGCAGCAGAGATAACAGAAAGCGAAAGAGAGGATGAGAGAGAATTGCAGAGTATCTCTAGACAAATATTGGAGGTTCAAGAGCTCACAAGAGAGACAGACGGAGAGGGAAAGACTGAAAGAGCAGCGTAGCGAGAAGTAAAGAAAACATTTGAAGAGGAAAGGGGAGAGAGGAGAGCAGAGGAGATGAGTGGGAGCTGTTGAGCACTACGCGTCGGAAATAGAAGTGAGGAACTCGCTGTTGAAGGCTGAATTTTAAGCAGGAGCGCGAGGCCGTTTGTAGAGATAATGTGCAGCGAACGGCTTTATTTAAGGCTTTTTGAGAACGCCGAGTTTGATCGAGCTGACGAGAATCAGTCGTGCACATTTAACACGACAGGATAACAATAACACGGCGGCTGTTTCGTTCGTATGCACCTGGCGACACCATGAACACATATGTGCACATGCAAGATTCAGACACACACGCACACAGTGTTGTCGTCGCTGCTGTTTGGTGGTAGGAAAAGCAGCTGTCGTTAAAGGCCATGAATCACTGCCTTCAACACACACACTCTGTTCTACCCCTCAATGCAATATTAATACAGCCCTGCTGCGGCCCACACTTCGGTGGAGACATCCCATAATGCATGCAGTCCTATTACACTCTCTCCAGCCGGCTTTCTTGGCAAATGCGAACATGCAGCGGCTGAATCCCGACTCCTCACCGTGGTGGTGGCGGTGGCGGTGGGGGGAGGGTGCTTTTATTCCTGCGTGATGACCAGTGCTTCACTCAGATGAGTTTCTGAAGGCAGATGCAGGTCGCAGCTGCCAGTAACCAGTATTTTGCGCCGAGACTCAATATCTCGAAATGCAACAATTCTCATGCCAAAAACTACTACAAATCTCAAGTACTCTGTATTCCCGCCAGATTTTCTTTTCTTTTCTTTGTGTTTTTTGTCTTGGCACGATAGCAAAACCTTTGAGGCAGCGTGTAGCTTTTGGCAGAGAGAGACTAAAAACCTGTAAGATAATAGTAGTGCAAGCAATAACACTAACATTGCTACTAATAATTAAACATAGTCCTGTTTCATCGCAACTATTGTAGCAGTGATTGGATTTTCTCTATATTACTATGATATATTAACACATATAAACAATGTGTGTGGGTGCATTTTGGTGTGCACTGTTGAATTTTAGCTTGTTATGAGAGGGTAAAATATTCCTGGATTGTAAATATTTAACCTGACTTTTTTTCCTGGAATTACTGATATCGGTGTTTAATTAAAATGAAAATCTGACAGCAACGTTTTTTTTATATTTCATGGTCTGAGTAAAGACACATGAAGCCACTGAACAATGAACTGTATCAGAAATGAAAGAAACAGTTAAATATAACTGTAGCTATCAGACAAAATTATTTAAAATGATTGAGTTAGCAATGACCACCTGTGGCTGTCAGTACATCGTAAAGCATCAGCAGTAATTTCAAGGAATTCTGTTTTCATCTTGACAGCTCAATGTTACACATTGTACTATAAAATTTCTCCACCAATGAGGCTCCTGGTAACACATTTCCTGTTTATTTCCTGTTTGATCAAACTTAGATTGAGTGGAAAAACTAAAATAAGGCACAAAAAATGAATAATTGACGAGAGTTTAAGTGATGAAATTTTGTATGGCCATCTGAATAAAAAAACAAAACAAAACACAAATAGATTTTGACGTCAAGAAGGGGGAGTCTCATACATTGGACAGTGTCCTCAGACCCGCCTCCTCACTCCTCCCTTCACATCCAAATATGGTCACTTCTGTCTCCAACCAACCAATATGGTGACGTTCAAATGCCGAACTTTGTACATTGTGTTTCCTGGTTCTGGTCCTAGGTATTATCAGATGCCAAAAACACACCACACAGGATTATAATCTTATGGGACTAAATTTTAAACTCTGAAAAGTCAGACTCATCGGTGTATTTGATTGGCCAGCGACGTTTCATAGTTTCTGGATGACATTTTATTGCATTATGGCAAAAGTTGAGTCTGGCAATGCTGCATTCAGATGAATGAGGACACTTTATTTTATTTACATTGTTAGAAGTCATGATACTTGCTAGATGACAGATGAATGGAGGTAATCAACTGAAGTTAAATAGAAAATACTGATAATTTTTTCCAATCGTCTCACTGTTCACACTCCGATCTTCCACTGATGCAAGCCTAAGTAAACATCTCTAAAATCCAACAATATAATAAAAACATGCATGTAGATGTTCATTTTAATCTCGATATTGCTGTGGTAGAGATATTTCCACTACATGTTGTTCCAAGGATTTGTGGTCCATCTATCATCCCTCTCCTCGCTTTGTGCAGAACAGCTGGGAATGATGTAATTTTAGCTCGCAGCAGCACATGATGTCTGGCTTTTCTTTTCTCTTTCTCATCTCTTGCTTTTTTTAGTCTCCTTTTCTTTCTTTTTGTTGTGTTTTAAAGTTACACACACACACACACACACACACACACCAGAGATGAGCTGCTGTCCGGTAAGCTGCCCGTGCCTGTCATACCTAATCCCCCATACACTTTTGTCGAGAAGGATCAGTCGTCACGGCGACTGTTGCCAGCATTGCACCGTAGATGTTATTGTTGTTGTTTTGGATGATGACGTCACTGATGCACACTGGAGGATTAATTCCTGTCTGCATGGAGATAAACACTCGCATACACGTGTTGAAGTACTCACACGTACACCTTCTCGCTCTCTCCCTCTCTCTCACACACACACACACACACACACACACACATGCATGCAGTGTTTTGTCTGCACCTTCTCTCACACTGCAACTCAGGCATTTGAGGATAGAGGATTACTCAAAAGTTGCATTCAGTGGGATTTTAGCACACACGGCAGAATGATGTACTTATTAGGATTAACTAATGGCATTCCAGGAGACTGCAATATATGTACAGTACACTGCAGCTGCTTCCTATACGTGTGTGATCTGATGCTTTTATCACAGCAGAGAAAGTGGTATGATGTCTGCCCAGCCTCAGCAGCATCAACATTAAGAAAACACCATTTACTTAAAATCACTGTAAATTAAATA
>OOFC01013148.1:0-20345 GCA_900323345.1 Pseudochromis fuscus | reverse complement strand
CTGAGGTCGCTGACTCCAGTCTCTCTACAGGCTTCACTTTAATGATGGCGGAAGGGAGTCAGGTTGATGGGGGGTGACGGAGGGAGGAGAGAGATGAAGAGACGGTGGGAAGAAAGACTTATGCTGTTTTCTTATGGAAAAACAGAAAGATCGCAAAACCAAAACAAATACAAAAGTAGTAAACACCTTAGAAATGACTCCGACATTCACATCGCTTTAACTGCAAAGACATTTTTAATATCAATATTATTGCTTATTTAAATGAAGGTGCACAGACCCTTAGTGCTATGTTTTAAGAACCTGCTCTTTCAGCTGATCATTTAACCGAAAGCAACTGAGGAGACTGTTCATGAAAAGACAAGAGAAGAAAAGAAAAACAGATTAAAAGAAAGAGAAACAACAATGGTGAGACAGGAGCAGACACAAGGCAGACAGAAAAACAAGTGTGCAACTGAGAGAATTTGTAGACCAATCCAATTTTATAAGGCATTGCGTAACATCTGTGGATAAGTCTTTTTGCATTAATCTCTTGGGTTATGCAAGCCATCTTTGGGAGGAAGCACTGGAGTTATGGCAATGAGCTTATGATGCAAACTAGCATTTTACAGCGTGCGGACACTGCTGCAGTAGCACATGGAGTCTTTCTCTTCCTGTAAAACGCTCCCTCTCTCCCAGATTGAGTCTGACTAGACCAACAAACAGATTTAGGACACACACATACACACACTCTGTCTCCACTCAACTGGCTTAAAGCCCAAAAGTAACAGTTACTGCTGCCCTGATTTACTTAACTTGTCACTGAGGGTTTTATGGGCTTTTAATATTAGGTCCACCTCAGACTTTCCTTATCATTTAAAGTAAGGCCTATGAGTATGGCTTGTTGTGTTGTAACTTGCCATCTTTTGTATGTTTATATTATAATGTATCCTAGTTTTATGTTATTATTACTGCTACTATTGGTTTCAATGTAGCCTACTGCAGTTTCTCAGGTGATTACACTCTGTTTATACATTTTAACTAGCCTCACACAAAACCGTGGATTTGAATAATTTACTTACTTATTTAGTACAAGCATGTTGTAATCTAACTGGTGTATATCTGTAGATTGTCTATTATTGCTACTACTACTATTTTTTTTTATAATATTTTGTCAAGAGAATACCACTTCCAACTCCCTGGAGGGTTTTTTGCTATCCTTTACATTAATATAAATATAATCTTATACATTTTATATGTGTAAGAACTAAACTAAACTAAATATTTATAACCTGTCCAAAAAAATGTAAGTATCAGACTTTGCTCATTAGTAGTTTTCACTTTTGCACACAGGACAGAAATTTTATACTAAAAGTGTGTTCAGGCCACATGCAGCGCAAATCTCACACGATTACACAAAAAGTGATTGGGAATAGATGCAAGATTTGCATCGTATGATTTGAAAAAGTTTAAACTGAGAGATAAATTCGTGTAATGTGTTAACGCCGATTGCCCGATGTCACCGAACAGCAATGGAGGATGAGTTTATCGTTGCAATCTGTGTCCATCCAGAGGTTTGTGACACAACTTTAACTCTGTACCGGGATAAAACCATGAAAGAGAGGAGGCTTTTACATTTCTGAGATTTCCACAACTGTTAAAATAGGCAATATTTGTGCTCTCGTTTATGGTTAATGGTGGAAGTGGTGGTCGCCTCGGTTACTGGGAGGAGTGGTAATTGGTGTAATAATGAAGGGAAAAAGAAAACTGTGGTGTCAATACTCAATCTAAATCATTACGCTACATAACACAGAGGCCTGTTCAGCAACTTAGAAAGAGCTTAAAGCAACAAAATGATTTCAATCTGCAAAAACACAGTGTTATGTGAATAGTTGCTCTCAGTTTGACGGGCAAGAAGGGCGGATGTGAAGATTGTGAAGTGAGGGTAGAAAAATACCAGTGCTGAAGTAAAAAACCATTTAAATACAAATGAAATGTAGCTGGCGATGTACAGAGGCACATAAAAATCTTTAAGAGGTTTTATGGTACAGATGAAAGTTAAAGTGCAAAAGATTTGTGAACAGATGGCCTTTATAGAAACTGTTAACTGTTAGTCAGAGTGGCGTAAAACTGACAATTATCTCGTCTCCTGGTGGCCGAGGAAGGGCTGACACATCAACTTGAGAGAAGCTTGTAAAGAAACACAACAGATTAGAAAACAGTGTTTACTCATAACAATGGCATTAAATCTTGAAAACAGTATTACCAGCAACCAGTGGCAGCACCGCACTATAGTCTGAGAGCACAATCCTCCGCCAAGGGATCATTCAGCTGGAGTGATGCTATAAACTGAACACTGTTGCCCTCTTGTGGTGAAAGAGAAACACTATCTTGTTAAAACATTTACCCAGTATAAATTATAGTTATTCTTCTATCTATCCTATTTCTCTTTGCTTATTACATTATCTGGCAAACCAACCAACCAACACACAGTACAACATAACCTCCTCGGTGAAGGTAAATATACGCAACATACAGTACATACAAAATATACAACTTGACAACTACTCGAACTAACCATTCTGTAGTGTGGATTGCTATGTGTTGGTGTGTGTTAAACATATTCAGGAGAAGAAACTACTACTTCTGTCTCCGTTATCATTTCTGAACATGTTGATTGGCTGTTACTCTGTATTCTTCCACCTAAAACCCATACCAGCCTTGAGTGCAATCTCCATGGCAACTGAGACAATACCTGCACTCGGGATGAGATTGTGCAACTTAACACCTTTGAGGAAGAGATGCAGAGGGAGTGCACAAGAAAGAAGATGTCTTTAATGACTTCCTTTTTTTCCTCGGCTTTTATATGTGGTTGATAGAAGACCGAGGCGGCCAGGAAGGAAGAGGAGAGGGAGGAAGGAGAGCGACAGAGAGGTTATGACACATAATAAAGATCCTTGGCTCAAACCGAAGACATTGCAGTTACAGTATGTGATATGATTTTTAACCATCCATGACAACTGAGGTTGAGAAGGGGTGAGATGGGGAGTATTGCCTTCAGTTAGATTTTAAGTTGGAAATTACTGTATATAATATGAAATCTAAGTGGAAATCATTATCCTCTCTGTAAAGCACCAAAAACGACTGAGTGTACTCACCCACTCCTCTCACATATGTTCCTTAAAGTTATAACTCTGTACAAAGAATTCAGCTAAATCCAACACTGTTGTCCTCCGACACCAAAGTAAATCATTATAATATATAAAACACAACAGGCATAATTCAGACAAAACATCAGCGGTTAATGTTTACCATTAAAATAAACAGTGCTGACACTACAATCTAGAACCAACCTTCAGGGAGGTCTTGCACATTTCAGTGGGACAAAGCAAAAAAAAAAAAAAAAAAAAACAGAAAACGGAGAATTGATTTTATTTTGTGCTTGCTTTCCATTGTGCCACCGTGGTCAACTGTCCAATACTCTTGGGTCACACATATACCATTTTGAACATAAGCCACCACAACAATGCTGCAGAAAAGCACCAATTTTTCCAGGTTACTTCACTCTACAAAGACTGTTTCTTCAGTGTGTCCTGTGTGCGCTGCAGGCTGTGCACTTGCAAAAGGCCATTACTTTTCAGCCTGTGGTAGAATCTTTCATCTCCCAGTATTACTGAACTTTCTATATGTCACTTAACAGTAGTGACAGCATAAGGCACAAAGGTGCTGACCATCCACCTTTGCAACAACTGCAGCAGCTCTCAATGATCAGGACCCTCCAGTCTGTAATGAACAGGCTGAACCACGTCTCCTCTCCCTCTCGCACTAATACATCTCGAGGTAGCTTGCCAATCTAACTGGCACCAAATTCAGCTTCATTTCCATCAAGCTACTCAGTAAAGCCCTACATTGTGTGGAGTGCATACTCAGCAGAGACAGCGAGATGCAAAAACCCGTATTGAATTAACTCAGGTTTGTGTGTTGCTGTGTGTGTGGGCAAGTGAACGGGACTAAATGGTGTGAAATTTCTGCTTTGTGCATAAATGAAGGACAGTCAGAGATTCAAAACAAAGGAATGGCATTTATCAGGGAGCCTTCAGAAAAAAATATTTGCATATTTGAATACCAAGAGTCCCTGCTCCGACTTTAGAGATGCCAGCTCAGCATTTCGCTGTACTCCCTTTTCTTCCTTTTTCTCCCCCTCAGGCTTCTCCATGAACATTTTCTCATCAGTCCATCCATCTGCACAGTGACAGACTTGCAACAGAGAGACGTCGCTACTCTTTCATTAAAAAAGCAAATAATTATTATAACCTACAGGCCACAGTTGCAATTACATTAACACCAGGGAGCGTGAAAAACAAACAGAAATGTAAAGAGCTTTTAATCACTTGTGCTAGAATCCAGGTTATTGTACAGAGAAGTCATCCCCGTCTGCAGCCACAATACCTTTGTAAGTCTCCAGGTGCTCTTTTTATGCATCTCTAGTGAATCATGACCAGCCACCTCACTGCAGTGCTGACTGGAAACTACAAACCAGGGTGTATGTTATGTACTGTAACACAGCTCCAGACCAAATCATTCCCACAGTGGCCAATTACAGCCACCCTCAGCTCCCTCCTAAGCCAATCACAATCTCAGATGTAGTCATAACAGCAAAGTGCACACAATGTACACACACACACACACAATCACACAAACCATTGTGGAGAGGAAGAATTGGGGAGATGGATGGGCTCTAGGCGCTTTTTGTGCAGCTTTTGTTTTAACGTCGGTCAGTGTTGCCAAAAGGAAAGTGAAGCTATTTCCAAAATCTGTGTTTGGACTCAACTTCGACTGAGCAGCCTCTTTGGGGCAATTGTTGTGCGTCTGCCTGGTTTTCCATTTGTCTGGGTCGACATGTCGGTCCAGATTGTCAGAGGGGTTTTTTTTTCTGCATTTATATCTGTGTCTCTGGCTGCATCATTGTTTGTCTGCCTTTCTGTTTGGTTTTGTCCATCTAACCACCTGTCTGCCTTTAGAGAGCGAATGTTCCAAATGTAAATCCTCCTGTTTTTGTGCCTTTTCACACATTCTGGAGACAAAATGCAAAGTAACATAAAGCTTCAGGAAAGGACACTTTTGGGAACATGTGAGAGACAGTAGGTAAAGAAAAAAATAAGTTAGAAAACACACTAGAGAGCTATAAAAACAAAAACAGCAAGTAGCAGAGAAAGAAATTTATCTGTTGGTTGATTTGCATCGGAGGCCTATTTTGTGTAAAACATTGCTAATCGTGAGACATGAAAGTCTTAAGTAAGGTGTTAAGTAATGAAACCAACATGTGTGCATACAGCATGTGGTGATAATTACATTTACCTGACATAGTGTGATTTTTTTGCTAAATATACCGTATTTTACGTACTATAAGGCGCCTAAAAGCCTTTAATTTTCTCAAAACTGACAGTGCGCCTTTTAATCCGATGCGCAATATATATATGGATCAATATTGGTTAATTATTGCTACCGTAGTCAGGGGGCGTATATTGGGATTGCACTAACGTTTGATTTACCTATTTGTAGGAGTTGGAGTACCTGTTGTACCTGTTACCTTGGGGAAAAAAATACAATAGCTGTTCATGTCGCTTTGAACTGTGACAAATGGAGTTGGAAATACATTGTTTTCAAAGAAGGCGGCGCAAATACCGGTAAGAGCTACCGGTACGTACGGTACCGTATTGTGAATGTACTAGCTTGTTTTGGGAGTGAACGGAGTTGTCAGAACGTTGGTTTGTTTTCTATTAATAAAGTTTGACTGACTGACTTATCTGACTGTTTTGTTGACATTCACTTTAGTGCAGCTGCATCTAGATGGATGATAACACAACCCCAGCCACTACAGTAGTTTCTATTCTATGCTCCTTATAATGCGGTGCACCTTATATATGAAAACAGTTTTAAAATAGACCATTCATTGAAGGTGGGCCTTATAATCCGATGCACCTTATAGTGCGGAAAATATGGTACTCTTATAAGCTCATTCTTTGATAAATAATTCTTTCATCAGTTGTGTATTTCACAGTGTCAAGGAACAAAAAATCAATACTTCAAATCATGGGTCACTGTGTAGTTGTGTGTAGCTGCAGGAAACATGGTGACTGAATATGCATTTGAACTACACATCACAACAGCACAAAACCTTATGAATCAGTATCTTTATCTTCAAAACATCATTGATTCTCTCAGAATGGATTCAGTCATTAATGATTAACAGAATGGACCCTTCACAGTTTTATGTTATCATCTATAACATGTTAACCTCACTGTGAAAAGCATAAAAGCCTCATTGCAGCTGTAAGGCTTTCAAAACATTTTGATGAACCAAAGACAAAAACCATAAACACGTTATTTTCATATCCCATCTGCATGACAGCCAAACTGACTTACTGCCTTAGCTCAACCTTCAGCTCTCAGTGTTTTTATCTAACTGAAGGCAGCAACTTGAGGGAAATAAAAAATGTGAAAACAGAAAGTGATACATCAACAAAAATGGTTGGACATGCTGCATAACAATTCTCCTTTCCTGCAGCAAAGCGTGTGCAAAGATGGACACTAGGAGGAAAAGTTGATGTGGTATTTCTCACACAAGAGCTTTTAATGGACTGAGTCAGGATCCCATTTTTTTCCTTGTCGTCATGTGGGCAAAATAATTGTACGTGCCGGTACAGTCACCTAAAAACATCACAACGTAGGTCGTGAGAAAGAGCTTTTTTGAAATGTGGACGCCAAGATGCTTCAGTGACACACATGCAGTAAAAACCATCCTGCCATCCATTTTCAAGTCTGACAAGTGAACTCAGCCTTCCGGATGTCCCTGCCATCTCTTAAGTCATTTTTTAAGTATAAAATTCCTCTAGATGTTCCCACTCTCTCCTGGTCCCTGCAGAGGTGTTGTATGTCTGGAAAAAAATGACTGCCAAAGGCTGGGCGTCAATACAATACTTCTTCTGTGATTTGTGAGCGTTGTCGCAGGGAGCGCACAGTCTAAAATGCAGAGAACAGCGGGGTCTCTGTAGGCATCATTATATTGATCTATACTCTGTACCCGTGTCATCGCAGTGATCAACGATGGCAGAAAGACAAAGACAATTGGCCCAATCAAAGCTGAACAAAGACGTCGTCCAGTAGGAATCGGTCGTCCTCACACAATATGCCTATTCATAATTCCACTGTGCAACATTAGTCATCCATCTTCCAACGATGACAACCTCTGTGATTTATTCAGTCTCGACCACAAAGTAGATTGCAGGGACCGGACAGAACGAGCCTGAGGGATCTTTCCCAACACGGCAGATTTACATCCATCCACCTGTCTGCATGCGTATGTGTGTTGGCTCTACAGCTGTATCCGTCAGCAGAAACATGGAAGCATGCTGACACGGGATAAAAAGACACACCAACGCAGTCCCACTGACAGGAAGCTGGAGAGTGCGTCAATAAGAGATCAATACAGTGACAAATAAATCAACAGGACCGTAGCGCCCTCGGGACTAATCTCTGAGTTAAGTAGGCATGGATTACAATTAGAGTGCGAAGCTTTTCCATATTTTGGATACTATACGTGGGAATACAAGATCGTTAATGACAACAGGAGGATTGAAAAGTCATCAGTTTGGTTTCACAGCTGTCGTTATAGGTCAGCTTGTGGCAGATACTGTGTGCTCTTCCTTGTTAACATGGAAAATACAACTGTAGCAGGGTGACATTAGCGAAAGTAATTTATACAAGAAAAAAAAGGTGAAGGTGCCACTTGTAGGATCACTTCGGTCAAAGTAATCAAACTGTTTACTTTGTGCATTGACAATGTGAATCAATACTCTGCCCCTTTCAAAGCAAACATATTCAATGGTCTGAAAAACCCTAGAGTGTATTGACATAATGCTATATAGAGAAATTTTACTTTATTTCTTTTTCTTTTTACATGTTCAAATTGAAGCTTATTCTGTCTTTCTTCAACTTCAACTTCAATCTTGTACAGTAAAATTAGCTACATATAATCTACTTTAATGATATTTATAAGCATTATCTGCAAAGAGGCAAAATGAAATCAGTAAAAGGGAGGAAATGCGGTTTAAATAGGGTGTATGTACCATAAATGATCACCTGCTAAAACACAACAGCCACAAGTCTAACACTCCAGAAATGGTCTCATATGTTTCGATATGCAGACGACTCACCCCTGAAGCTCCTTGACTGACATGGAGATCTTGAGGTTGTGTCCAAGAACATGGAGGGCGGTCAGGATGTCAGCCCACTGGACCATCTCTCCCAGGGGTCCCCCCTTCAGCACTTTGGGACTGAAAACATCTCCAGACTCCTCTGTCAGGAAGCCGACATGGACCAAGATCTGGAAGAGGACAGCGATAATTACCAAAGTTAAATTTAAGGTCTGTGGAGAAGGTTTTCAAGGATCTCCAACTTCATGAAATGTAAAAAATGCCATTGCCTTAACTAACTATGGTTATTCACAACCAATTCAATGTCTTTACAGTTTCTAAATACTATGAACTTCTCGTAGTTTCTGATAACATTGTACTGTGCCAAAGTAGATTCAAAGTTTTTATTGTATTACTACAAAAAAAAAGAGCACCAACAAGTCAGAATTTAAGACATATTACAAAACATTTTTATAAAAACTAGATAAAATGTGAGAGCACCTAAAAGTGTGACATTATTGCTAATAAACCATCCACAGGATTGTCGATAACATGTAAACCTACACTTTTTAGTTCCAGCTCCAATTAACATTATGTGATATTATTACCTCTGTGCTCTTAGATTCACAAATCCTGGTTCCCAGTCTTTGGCATGTACCATAGTTACAATAGTGTATATATTTTAGTATTTTAAGTATTGAAATTGATGTGAAGATCCTTACAAAAAATAATGCAGAAAATGTTGTGTGAGTTACCTTTGTATAATGTGAGGAAAACAGAAAAAATTGTAAATTAAATAAATACTTGGTGAGACCACCTCCTGCCTTAAAAAAACACAACTTTTCTTCAAGTTACAGCTTTTCAAGGGACTTGGCAGGAGGTAGGTTGTTCATTGTTGAATGGATCTGGGGGAGATGACACCTTCCAGATGGCACTGTGTGATGGATGAGAAGCCCTATACTACACTGTCCCATATTAATTAAAGTAATTTAAAAAAATCTATACTTAAAATGTAAATTGATGGTGGTCCAACAATTTAAACACATATAAAGTATAATGTGTTTATTATGAAGCACATTTAATTGAACTTGATTTACATTATATTATTTCTATATTTGTGCACACTCGATAAAGTTAAGCTCTTTAAAAGTTAAGCTTCTGCTGCGCAAACCATTTTAATGACTTTGAGGATTAGAATCATGCGAATTTCAGTCTCTTTGAAAAGGAAATTATGGCAACTGAAAAGTAATTCTTTGAAATCCCCAATGAATTATCCCCTCATGCTCCAGAGGAATAGCATGCACATACAAAAATCCTGCATTATGGACTTTATTGCACAACTAATTTCATATGCACCGTATGCCCAAACAGATAACCACTGTGACAAATTCCTAGGAATCTAATGTAAAAAAAATAAAATAAAATAAATAACTTCTGTGTTTTAAAACATCAACATAAGACATGTGAAGTAATTATCATAGTCTATACATGGCACTGTTGTACACCACACAACACATACAGGCTACAGTAACACCATGCATATCCACCCAGCTACTACATAATTAGTGCAACCCACCGAGAAATGAGCAACACGTTACTTTTCACAGCGGATTAGACACAGCCATGTCCAAACGTTGCTCTGCTGAGTAATCCTGATTAACTAACGCAGCATGAACACCTCCAGCTGCTTTTGCTGGCAAATGGAGCCCACAACTTTGACCATGCAACATACATAATAAGCTTAAAGTCAACTGTGAGGAGTTTGCCAGAAAGTTTTCATGGCCATTGCTTACTGTCTTTCTTATTATATGTCTCTCTCTGCACTTGTGTGTGTGTGTGTGTCAATCACAAACACCCTGCTTCTGCATATGACACCTTTAATGATCATGGACAAGAATGTGTTTGAATAACAACAAGAGGGAAAAATAGTAGGATCACAGATAACTGTGATAATAATAATTGTTGCCCACGTGGGGTTAGCAGAAACAAGCTGTAAACACAACTTTAACATATGCCACATTTTAGGACAGTTGTTGATGTGCACATCCAGCAGTTATGAAGCAAAGTTTTGTTCTCACTTGGAGTTTTAGTTCCGATTTTTTCAGCTCTGTTTTTGGTCTCCACCATAGACTGTATAGAGAAATGGATGAAGCAAGGAAGTACAAAAAAGTGTAATACTACCGACGGCCACTAGATGCTGAAAAAACAGCTCCAATTGACTTCAATTCAAAAATCATCACATTCACTTATGAAATACTCAGTCAATACATTTGTTCCACAGGTCATTCTGATGTCATTAGCTAAAATCAACTCTTCTTCTTAGTGATCTTGTGGTCCATATGGACACAAAACAAAACAAAACAAAACAAAACAACATTAAATAGATATTAGGCTTCAAAAAGAGAAATATTTTGGGCTGCAGTTAGTTTGATGGACAGGCCTGGTCTCCAATGAGAGGAGACCTGCACTCCAGTCTCATACACATAAGGCAGCGTCCTCGGGTTCATCAACCAGACCCGCCTCCTCACTACTTCCTTCACATCCAAATATGGTCACTTCTGGCTCCAAATAAACAACATGGCGACGTTCAAATGCCAAATGTATGTAATATGTACAGTCTATGGTGTCCACTGATGCCAAAGTAAAACATCGGGCACTTTATAACTACTAAATATTTCTGTAAATTGAAGAGGAGCTGCACAGGTAATAATCCTCTGTAGGTTCATCTCTACAAGTGAGTCTCTTTTACATTAGATAATAAATTTGTCACATATAGTCACTTTACTTCTTTTACACAGTTATATTTATCTATAATTGTGGAGGGGTCTTGTGTATTACCTAGTACAGAATGTTAAAGTAACTGCACTGATGTCCTCACATGTACAAACTGTGCATAAAACACAGGACAACGATGTGTATGCAGCGGAGTCAAGCTCCAGTGAGACTCCAGCTGGCGTGAAAAATCCCCTGATTTAATAAACCTGCTCTATTAACTTCTGCTTCATAAAAAACGATAAGTGAAATTTAATTACAGTTTGGGTGGCAGATGGCAAGAGTGAAAATACATGGCGCCAGTACTATTCACTGTCTTGGCTTGGTGGTGGTGGTGGTGGTGGTGTTGTTGGTTATAGGGTGTATCGCACAAACACTGGCAGCCACGCAAAAATGGAGACAGAAGGAGCTGAATTTCACATACTGGCAGCGCGGCAAAACTGCTAAATAAATATGAGGAATATCACACAGTGGCAACAGAGCTGAATAACTGTGGACTGGATTCTATAAAGCTGGCATCCACACACAAAAGCAAAGTTAACAGGGGGAGAGGAAGGGGGCTTTGTAAAACCTGGCAACTTGCAGTCGTGATGTAGACTGCTGCGGGGGGATTGCAGTATTTACCTCCATTTATAAATGTTAAATCCTCTGTGTAGGGATAGAACTAGAGTGGAGTTCAATGATAAGGAGAAGTAAAATTCAGGAAAGAGAGAAGGAATCAATAGCTTTACCAGAGAAGTTAGAGGAACCCCCCTCACCACCAGGACAGTCTCATTGCATATCTGCTCATGCACTCGCTTGAGAATGATGAACAGGTAGAAAAAGCCTCGTGATGGGGAGTCAACAACAGAAGGAGTACCTCTGTAGCTAAAGCTGCACTTCCTCATAAACTCCTGTGTCATGGCCAGCTGCCTCCCTCTGGAGTCAGATCACACATGAGAGAGTGGAGCTCTTTATACAGCGGACTTATGGTACTCCCAGATGGTGTGTGTGTGTGTGTGTGTGTGTCTGATTGCACTGATGGATTTTGAATTTTGTTTGTATGTGTGCATTTGTTTCACACTGACATACATCAATGAACTCCAGTCATTGTGTGTGTGTGTGTGTGTTCAGTGTAAATGTTCTCACCATGAGCTTCTCAAAAAGATCTAAAGCTACTCTGTACTGTTAACATCCTCTGGGGATTAAACCTAAAGACCCATCAAACCCACTGAGAAGGAAATTGTGGCGCAGTCACTCGTTCAACATCTATACACGTGTTCATCCTGTTACAATTTTTTGCCATGAATCAAGCAATTTTCACAACAATTTTCCCACCTCTGAATGAGATTATACAACTGGGATAAGCTGTAAAAAAAAAGGGAAATCTATCATCTTTGTGTACTAATATTCAGAATTTTTTATGTATTATCAGTGCGTGTCTGAGTGAGATCCTTGTAAAGTCCTTGGTGCGTACATATGAGAGAGGGAGACTAGAAGTGGCTCTCGAGTATGTGGTACCACTCCAGTGCTCTGGTCTGCTCCTCTCATCACTAACAGGCTAACGACAGAAGAATGCTAATGCTTGTCTCAGCATCTGTTAGCGCAGGAGTTCGTGTGGACGCATGTGTGTGTGTGTGTGACCCTGTTCTCCCATAGCACCGTGGCCCTTAAGAAGGTCGCAGCTGTCCGGTGGAAGGCCACGGGTGGCAACGCAAGCTGGCACTGACAACCATCACTACCCTTAATTTCACCTTCTCTCTCATCCTTCTTCTCCTTGGACTACTTTTTTCTCCACCTCACGTTTTTTTCCTCCATGTTGTTGTTTTTCTCTCGCTCCTCTATCCTTTTCTCACCCCCCCACCTCCTCACTTCACCTTGCATATCCCATTAGTCTCCTACACTATCTGCACTTCATCAGTCAGAGGTCAATTAACTCTCAAGAGGATAGACACGGAATTAACAGTTTGGCATATGCTGACAGACACACTAAATGTGCATGCTCGACACACACGGAGACGAACGGATGCACACAAAGTCACTTGCTGAGATACTAAAAGTAACAACAAGCAGCCAGTGAATGCACCGTAGCAGGTTAACAAGATGAGGTCAGTGCCTTTGAATCTGTACCATCGTCTTTTAAAAACCTTTCCATTGTGCCCCAGCTTGGCTGAGTGTGTCTGCTTTGATGTCTAGAAAAAAGGAGAACAGCAATTTATTACACAAAAAAAAAAATGTTCAGCTTTGTTGTAATGGCTGAATGGGCTGACCCTGGCTTTTGATTGAGTTTGATAACGACACGGGAAAAAAAAAAATCTCTTAAATGTATTACTGCTTTGAAAGTGAAGTGCAGCAAAAGGTTGACTGTATTTTTCTGAGCTTTATGAGCACTGAAGAAATTGACACATTAGTCACAAAATACAAGAGACTTCCTAGAATATTTAAGGCTTCTTCATTATTCACTGTGATATAAAATATCACTCTCTTCCAAAACATACTCGACTGTAGGTAATCTCTTCTGCCGGGACTTTCAGGTAAAACCCTTTAGAATTACATTTCTCAAGTGTCCACAGTCACTTTGACACACACACACACACACACACACACACACACCCTCCTTCATTTTCTGTTCTTATGTCTGCCACTGACAGCTACAAAAGAGTAATCTCGCCTTGTCTTTCATTTTCCTCTTCCTCTTGATCTTCTCTCCCTCCATACTCTCTGCTCTACTAATTTATTCTTTTTCTGAGTAAACATCCACTCTGCTCACAATCACAGAGAAAGCCAAACAAGGAAACAGAAGTGAATCAACAGAACCCCATTGGAATAGCAAAGACTTCACACTCCGGCTGAATGTTAAAGCTGCTACTGAAAGCAGGGATTGTGTCAAAGACAAAGGTTAGAAGTGCCGACCTGCAGTCAATTCACATCAGACAATGTTTTTTCTGGGGTCAGAGTGAATGAAAATCAAACAGCAGTCCCCTTCTCAACATGTAGGTAAGTGAGCTTATTATGAAATGAATATGAATCTTGAAGGGTAACAGTTACAAAATGTGCAGAGTGAGATTTAAATTTTAACTAAAAGAATTCTGCCGTCGGCTTTTATTGCCGTGATATCCAATTAGCAGTGGAGCGTACACACAGACTGACAGAGAGAACACAAACGCACACAATTTTACTTCCGTTTCTAATTATTGTGATAAACAGCTTTAGACAGGCCAAGGCTAACTCTTACAAACGCCAGGACATCTGCTGCTGCGATAGCGGCGGCAGCACTTTGTAAGGCATATAGGCAGTTCAAGCAGCCACAAAGCCGCGATAGAGGATAACAAATCCCCTCAGTGAAGTACAAGAAGGGAGACCATCAATCACAGTGACAGAGGACTATTTCCACCCTTGTTAACTTATTTTAGAAAGAGATGGGGCAGAGAGAAATATTTTGGTGAGACGAGGCAGAATGCATGTTCAGTTCGCCTTCTCGCTTTAACTCATTCATTCGTCATTATTGTCTTAACTAAAACATTATGAGTCTGCTCAGAGCAGGGTGAGAAAGGCAAGACGGAGGAACAACAAAACTAAAATGTGGAGTTGTAGAAACACTTCAAAGACTTTTAATTTCATTGTTTTTGTGTTCTACTTAGAAAGCATGTGTATTTATACATTTGAAACCTTTTTACGTGAAATCTCAAACCATAAAAATCTTGCCCATCTCAGCGGCGCCTCACTCCCCACTCTCCCTTCATCAATTCTTCTCCTAATCCATATTATACAGCACCATCCATCCTCCTCTTGTCCTTCCTTTTTCATCTTATTCTTCTCCCTCCAGCACTGGCACATGCTTGGCATCTCGTCATAATCCCAGCTATTCATCACCTCCACACCCGCCACTGTTTCCTCTCCCTCATTTTTTATCAGTGCATCTCTTTTTTTCCTCTCTCTCTCTCTCTCTCTCACTGAGACCTTGACATGAATGGCTACTCACCAGAAAGTAACCAAGTCCAGACGTCTCAGCTTTTTAATGCCGTTCAAAATGTCAGTTTAACATTATGATAGCGTGTTTAACATTTTTACAGTAGTACAGCTTTGAAAGCTACTTTAAATGGATACAAGAAGACAGTAGCGCACCAAACCAATTACAGAATAAAAATGCAGAGCGCAGTGATGAATGACAACCTATCATTACCTCCTCTATCATTTCTCTACTACCAGCTATTATCATTTAAATACCTTCAAGAAGTATCTGAAAAAGCTATTTTATGTCTAACTACTCGAGAGGAAAACAGCCTCCTGTGGCTTTTAAAAATCACTGTGTATCTAGTATATTGTTATCATTTCAAACTTGTCACTCTTGTACATACTTGTCCTCTCGTGAT
Source organism: Pseudochromis fuscus (assembly GCA_900323345.1). Taxonomy (NCBI): domain Eukaryota; kingdom Metazoa; phylum Chordata; class Actinopteri; family Pseudochromidae; genus Pseudochromis; species Pseudochromis fuscus. The sequence continues at coordinate 5,050 of OOFC01013148.1, read as the reverse complement.
GATGTTACCAGGAACTATACAGGGAAAAGCTTGTGTTGATGTCCTGCAGTCCCCTCTCCCTTTCTTCTAAAATTACATTGTATCAGTGTGCATGGTGACACGCTTCGTAATGTTTAGACTCTCTCGTTATTATTGGCGGGTTTTTTTTCTCAGCTGCACTTAATCAGACCAGATCATAAAGAAGATAAGACTCCATTCAGTCCAATCTCGCTCGTCTCCTTCTCGTACCTTTTTCTGATCCCTCCATCGCTGCTCCAGTTTGGCATCCAGACGATTTGCGGCTGTTGCCCACTGTTGTGTGAGGCGGCGGATTCTGCGCTTCATGAAGCTGAGAGACTCCTTTCCTGTCCCGACCTGGTCCAGCAGGACTGAGAGGTCGGTGCGAAAGGCAGCCTGAGAAGATACAAAGTGAAATGAAAGAAGTGTGAAAAGTTTGAATTTTGGCAGCAGCAGCACAGTCCCCTAAATTTTTGCTTTTTACAGCAATATAGGTGCCAAGTTTTTCACCCTGCACAAAGTAAGGACAGTAGCTATTGTAATCCATGGAGGGTAATTTCATACATCCTGGTGAGTTTGTATTTTTTGGAAATGCATATTGGTAAATTATTAAACCGAAGACTAAACCGTTTTGACATGTACACGTCAGCAGCAGAGAGGCAGGTAAAGGCAGTTTATTTCAACACCAAGTACTTCATGAAAAATGGCGAGAATCCTTTATTCCTTCAAAACTTCTAGTTCACCTGTCAATAAAAAATATGTGAAGAACTTACAACAAAATGTGCTGCATTTTCTAACTGATGCCATAAACAATCAAGACATTTCTTTGTCTAAAAACAGCCTTGGCTCAGGGCTGTTTGTGAGAAATATACAGGGAGGCTCTAATCCGCAGTTCAGTTATTTGGGGCGCAGGGTAAGATGGAGATATCACTCTTCACATGTACTGACAGTCAGAAAATTTCACTGCTACTACAGTTATTATATTATGAAGGAAAGGCAAGGTGAGCCCATACACACAGATATAATATCCATACATCACGTTTTAAACTTTCATGGTCGCCTTGTGTACCCAAACACTGCGAAAGGCTGAACCACGCCAATGTCACTGGGAACAGCACATTCAGTATGTGTGCACAGCTAAGACCCTCCTTATTCTGTAATTTGAACATCTAAATCCACAGCACCTTATTATCTCTGCACAGGTTTGCTCCAGAGGGCACCTTCAGCTATATGTGAGGATAGCTAATAAAACACACTGAAAACTGCATTGAAAACAGTCAATGTTAAATAGTGAGAATGGGAATGTTTAGCTTTCTTAAAATCAACAAGGAGATAATGCATTTCATAACCCTGCAAGCGGCTGTGTTAATGTGTATTAATTTATGTGGAAGAATGGTTTTGGGCCGCTCCGTGACCTCAAAGTCAATGTGCAGGAAAACAGAGGCTAGAGGATAATGATGAGGAAGATCCGCTCTGTTTTAATTAATAGGGAGCGAACAGGGTCGGATGAAGGTTAACAATTATGTAGCAATGAGGGCAGACTGCTCACACTCCTATTATTCAACAGCATCCTCTAAAAAGGATGAAAAGGACTGTTATTCTCTTTCTTGAGTGATTGGTACTCCAGTCGTGTGAATGACAACTTGACGACCTCTATTAGGCGCCCTCGGTTTTTGATTTTCTGTCATTGTTGTAATAAAAGCTGCCAAAAACAATAACACAAAGACAAAAGTTTAGGACAAATGGGAGAGTGGGAATAATAGTTTTGATTGTACTTTTGTTTTGACAAGGCTGTAATTATAATAGAAACGTGGCCTGTTTGTCAGTTCTTGCAAAACAAAGAGACACAGCAAAAACCTTTTTTCCCTTTGTGATTCTCTATTGACTCGATTCTCTAGCCTCGATTTTTCATTTATCTAAAAATGTTCAATATTGAGGTAAGTAATTAATATTTCAGGACACCGTCTGCTGACTTTATTTTGAAGTGTAACAATGAAGGGTCTACAACAAGCAACTATCTACATGTTGGTAACATGTTTACTGGTGTCATGAGACAAAAGACAGATTTTCTTTGATATCATACTATGCGTGTTCCCAGCATCGCAGGAAAAAACACAACCACAGTCAAAATGGCTTCCACAAATCATTTGTGGTGGCCAAATGGGACAGCAGCTGCTTTGTCCCTTGAAAATATGACAGCTAAATGGAAAATATGTAAACAGAGTAACAAGTAGCTAAGGCAACTCCTAATTATCATTGCATTCATCTGCATTTTTTGGCCCTCATTTCTAGCTTTGCAGTATTTTACTAATTAGAAAAAAGGGACTGATTCCTAATTAATTTCTACCACTGCATGTATATCCACGCTGTTGAAATGACTGAATCTGAAATGTCTTTGTGACCTTAGTATTTTTAAATGATTATCTTAGTGCTGAATGAAAGGAAGAATCATAATGTTGTAAAATCTTTTTAAAATGCCATGTAGCAGGCATTGCCTATTAAAGGGGACCTATGATGTCATATATACAATGCTACAATGTAGGATTTTCAAATTATATTTTTATTCTTGGTGGACAGATGTGTTTATACGATTAATACGACTGACCAGTTTTCCACGTCAGTCTGTATTTTACCATCTGTCCTACTGTACACCAATAACATGGGCACATACAAGGTATTTAGGCATAATTTACTGACTTTAAGATACAGTTTATTATTGACTAAATCCAGTGGTGGACAGTAATGGAGTACATTTACTTGAATACTGTACTTTAGCACATTTTTTCAGTATTTGTACTTTACTTGAGTATTTGTTTTTTTGGAAACTTTCACTTTCACAGGGAAATATTGTACTTTGGACTCCACTACATTCCCAGGAAGTGTGTCGTTACTTACTTTATATACAGTCTATGCTGGCAATGCGTTTCAGGCAGTTTGTCCAGGTAGAGTTACCGTCGTGCATACGCAAATTGGCAGGAAGTGACCGACAGCGGAACCGAACAATGAGAACAATATTTATCAGAGATGCTACAAAAGTCTTTGTTGTTACAGATGTTTTGAGAAGTCATCATTTCCAATCCACAGGGACAAGCTGTGTTACCTTGGGTGCACAAGTATGAGGCAAATCACATTCATCAGGATTAATTTTATACAAATACAGTGTTGTCCGTCAATGCAAAATATTACTGAACCTCAAACTTGTATGTTTAACAAAATGGAAAACAAATATAATTTTTTTCCAACCTGCTTCTTTTTCTTCCAACTTTCAGAGTAAGTATAACCAATAAGTAACTCAAACTGACAAACACACATTTCTGACAAAAATATTCAGTGACCAATATAGCCATCTTTCTTTGCAGTGGATGAACTGTCGTGAAGGACTTGTATAACAGAAATAAAGATTCAAATATTGCTCTCTGTGAAGCTGCACTAGTGGAGAGTAAAAAATATGAAAATGATTGAGCGGGTCCTCTAACTATAGTATGTAGGTAAACAGCTTTGTTCACTGCTATGCTGAGGTGTTGGACTAAGCATCAGCTTGTGGGTTGGTTGAATGCTCTTACTTGTCTCTTGGGGGGCTTTGCCTGCAGTGTATGCTGGGTGGGGGGACTACTGTGGTTCCTCCAGGCCAATGGGGGGCAGAACCACTCCACCTCGCTCAGGTAGATGAGGAAGGAGCAGTCTGAACCATCGACACCATAGAAGGCATAGCAAGGGTCTGACGTCCACCGAGCGCGCATCCACTGTAAGTTAGATCAAACATGGTTCAAAGTAGCGCACACAAAAACAGTGGGTCAGTGTCTGTTAGGATGTGAGGAGACTACACAGTAAGATTCAGGAGGAAAAAGCTGTACAGATGTTGCATAACTTTTAAAGGATATTACAGGCTATTCATGCTGTAATTACATTTTCGTAGATTACTGTCGATTGTTGCTGCAAACTGTTAGCTAAAGCTGAAATTTCAAAAGCAAAACAAACCAAATCAAACAATTGCTTAATACTCACATCTACTTTTCCAGGACACTCTGGGAAGCGTGGGTCTCTTGGTACTTCACATTGGCTTGACGTCCCATCTCTCACGACTGAAAAGACACAATGAGTGAAATTTTACCTTCAGTAGTAAAACCATAGACTGTATAAAGAAATGGACAAAGCTGCCAGGGCTGGAAAAGGAGGCAAATGCAGAAAAGCAAAAAACTCCCACTAGATCAGGGGTGGGCAATCCTGGTCCTTGAGGGCCACTATCCTGCATGTTTAAGATGTGTCCCTCTTCCAACACACCTGATTCAAATGATCAGCTCATCATCAAGCTCTGCAGAAGCCTGATAACGATCCTGGTCATTTGAATCAGGTGTGTTGGAAGAGGGTCACATCTAAACCATGCAGGATAGTGGCCCTTGAGGACCAGGACTGCCCACCCCTGCACTATATGCTGGTTCCAAAAAACTCTGACTTCAACTGCCGTCAATTCAAAAACTGTCATTATTAATCATGAAATACTTTTTTTTCACAAGTCAGTCTGATGGCATCAGCTAAAGTCAACTCTTCTCATCAGTGATCTGGTGGTGCATCCAAAAAATAAAATATTATTGAGTTGATATTAGGCATCAAAAAGATGAATATTTAGGGGCACTGTTAGTAGGGCTGAGTGATATGGCTGAAAAATGTGTCACAATATAAGTGTTTAATATCGGTCATATCGATAATTATTGATTCGTTGTTTTTTTTTTTTAACCTATTCAAAATTAGGTCCAGGAGAAAAAAAGCTGAATTTAAATTGTTTTATTTTAAACGTAACCTTTAACAGATGAATAAAGAGCAATAAACAAACATGTCTAAGAACATGTCTAAGAAATTATTTTTAAATATTTGCATATGTGCTGTATTTTTTCCATTGCATTTGCACTGTCTCTGTGTGTTGCTATGAGCCTCTGCAACAAGTGAATTTCTCCATTGTGAGATTAATAAAGTCTCTCTTATCTTATCTTGAAAAAGTGCTTTAGACCTGGTAGAATGTAACACGGGTCAAGCACGTGAATCACATTCTTGTTTC